>JARJHM010001112.1:0-69689 GCA_033356055.1 Carex pumila | reverse complement strand
CTGTTTTAACTTCTGTTAGTCATGGGTGGCATCTGGCAACACATCATGACCATCCAATTACACAGATGATGCTGTACTGTACAATATCACGATCCAGTAAACAATTTACTTGTGTCAGTTCTTCTGTCTCATAGCTATCAGATCAGTTTTAAGGTAGATATGTGTCATCCTTGTTAACTGTATCTTTTCTTGATCTTGAGTAGATTATCAAATATAATTACTCTTGTAATTATACTGCATGCAGATAATCTAACTCTACCAAGGGGCCCAGTGATGCTATAGCTCGTATAGAGATACGAGGGACAAGTAGTATTCTTGGTAGACTATCACTTCCTCACCTAAGCTATACATATGGAAATGCTACCGTTATGGCTGCTTTTTACGGACAGCGTTAGATAACACTTACTCATATATATTTCTTAGTGGGAACGATAAATACCTCATACTGTAGAACTTTGACACTGAATGAAAACATTAATGACACGAACACAATTCTATTTAATGTTTCATTCGGGGTCTGTCAAATACCATGTTCCTAGAACATGTATCTATGTGATTAAAATGACATCTCGTGTCAAGTGGTTTGTAAAACTTAACCATCTTTTAATCCACATACTAACCTTATAGCGATAATTAGTGTTCCTGCTAATTACCTTGGTCAGTGATCTTTTAAGAGTATATATTATCTATATTATGGAGTTTCACAATTTCAGTCATGAACTCGAAATGATCCACAAATGCAATAATACTCAAGGCAACAAAATGATATATAAATAAACATTCAATTCATGAACAAAGCTTTATGATTAATTTATCGTATTATTGACTTCTAGATTATTACAAACTAACACAAAATACCCCTTCCACACCCTTCCACACTCTTCTCCATGTTTCTACACATGCAAGGTGGCATAGGTGTGAAATGACCATTTTGCCCTTGTGGATAGGATTGATGACATGTCATCTGGATAGGATCAATGACACGTCATGCGGATAAGCACGAATCTAAAAAGACCCGAATGCCCTCGGTCCGAAGACAAATAATATTCGTATAATTATTCTGAACAATTATATATATATTTTTCTTGCGGTTATTTGTTTCGGTATCGATGACGTGTCATCTGGATAGGATCGATGACATGTCATGCGAATAAGGACGAATCTGAAAAGATCCGAATGCCCTCGGCCCGAACACAAATAATATTCGTATAATTATTCTGAATAATTATATATATTTTTCTTGCGGTTGTTGCTTTGGTAATTTATACAATGTGTCCTGCACATTTATAAATTAACCGGTTAACTTTTATACAACGTGTCACACACGTTTATAAATTAACCAGTGTTTTTGCTTGTTATTTTTACATAACATTTATAATTTAATTATAACACGTATAATTAATTATAACCATCTTATCATTGATCATAACTAATTTATAATCAATCAAAATAAGATTCTCCAATTAGCTCCTATATGGTGTGACCCAATAGGATCTGTGTTATGTTGGTAAATAGAGTTAAAACTGTTTTAACTTCTATAATCATGGGTGGCGTCTGGCAACACATCATGACCATCCAATTACACAGATGATGCTGTACTATACAATATCATGATCCAGTAAACAATTTACTTGTGTCTGTTCTTCTGTCTCATAGCTATCAGATCAGTTTCAAGGTAGATGTGTGTCATCCTTGCTAACTGAATCTTTTCTTGATCTTGAGCAGATTATCAAATATAATTACTCTTGTAATTATACCGCTAGCAGATAATCTAACTCTATCAAGGGGCCAAGTGATGCTATAGCTCGTATAGAGATACGAGGGACAAATAGTACTTTTGGTAGACTATCACTTCCTCAGCTAAGCTATACATATGGGAATGCTACCGTTATGACTGCTTTTTACGGACAGCGGTAGATAGCAATCACACATACATATTTCTTAGTGGGAACAATAAATACCTCATACTTTAGAACGTGACACTGAATGAGAAACATTAATGACACGAACACAATTCTATTTAATGTCTCATTCGGGGTCTGTCAAATTCCATGTTCCTAGAACATGTATCTATGTGATTAAAATGACATCTCGTGTCAGGTGGTTTGTAAAACTTAACCATCTTTTAATCCACATACTAACCTTTTCGCGGTAGTTAGTGTTCCTGCTAATTACCTTGGTTAGTGACCTTTTAAGAGTATATATCATCTATATTATGGAGTTTCACAATTTCAGTCATGAACTCGAAATGATCCATAAATGCAATAATACTCAAGGCAACAAAATGATATTAATCATCCAATTCATGAACAAAGCTTTATGATAAATTATTGTATTATTGACTTCTAGATTATTACAAACTAACAATTTGAACCCTCTAAAAAAAATACTTTGGTTCAAATTTTGTTTGAACTAAGGTTCATATTCTTTTTTTTTTTTTTGAAAGGCTTGGTAGTAAACTAAGGTTCATATTCAGGTGACAGGCTGAAGTAGTGAAGTCCACATGTTAAAATAAGCTAATTCACATTAGTAAAAAGGTTCAATGAAAGGATTAAATTAATCTCTTTAGGGAAGGGGAGGTCATTTTGAAGAGAATGATATAACGGTCATTTTATCTGTTATTAGTGATAATATGTATTTTTAATTGATTAAATTAAGAAACGAGAATATTAATAAATTAAGTTTAGATGGAAAAATAGCTTAATTTAAAATGTATATGGAGAAATATCTAAGAGAGAGGGAGACTTGGTCTACTGTCATGCCAAAGGTTTCAAAAATAGAAGACTTGAAGCCACCGACAAGCTTTCAAGAGAGAGAAAGAGAAGCACATTCATTCATTCTGTAAAGGCATTTCACACCTCATTCACCCAAGTAACACATTTACAAATTTGGTTTGTAGATACAGATTGCACTAATCCGTTTAATGTTCCCACCGTTAAAGAAAAATATAGAACAAAAAAACTTATCCCCCAATTTTTCTCTTTTCCTCTGCAACTAACAACACTACTAGAGATTTGAACCATCAAACATACACAAAAACCAAGTATAACCTCTATGACATGAAATGGTTAAAGGAATTAATTATGCTCCTCCTCTAATTGGAGACGCTGGAGGGCTTTCTTTGCATAAATGGTTATTGCAGCAGTAGAAGTGGCAGCAATAGTAAATCCGACTACGTTGTATATTATCTGATCCAATGTTAAGAATGAACCCTGATTTGTTGCCTCTGCCAGACTGTATATTAGCTTACCACTGTTCACAAAATACAAGCACAGTGGAAAAATTGTTAGCATATATTTTACCAATTCTTTCCTGGTTGAGTTAGTAAATGAGGGCAAATTGATTTAGAATAAATGCTAAATTTCATAAATTGAGTGTCTGATCAAAGTAAAATCAAGGCTCGTTACAAACTGAATGCCTTGAAAACAAGTACTTGCACCTGTTTTAGTGGGAGCATCAATTGAGTTTGGCACCAAAATTATAACTTACTGAAGCTATTGTTGCACGACAGAGAGCCTAAGGCCACAGTAGACAAAGAGGATGTGTAACTGTACTTTTACAGACATTATAGGACTAATTTGTGTTTAACAACACAAATGAATTCTAAATTCCTAATGAATGTTCCAGTGCACAACCAAAAGAAATATTAAAATCAAACTTGAGTACTTACGTGTATATAGTAATGAAGGTTTCATGTATTGTTCCAACCATGGAGCCAACAATATAGGGGCAATATCTTACGTTCGTCGCCACAGAGGCATAATTGAATACAATGTACGGAAAAGGGGAAATGCGAAGAAGTACAACTGCTCTAAATTGATGAAACCAGTCTCCTTCACCAGCTAATCTGACTATAGCTGCCTGCTTTGGCCATTTCTCTAGCCATGCCTACAAAAAAGAAATTGGTATTAGAAAACAAAGGAAGTTACAAGACTGATTATCCAGTAGATATATAATGCATAAATCTATGGTCTACTTCATATATCAATCTCAAGTTTACTTCTAGAAAGGTGCCAACATTTGGCACCTCCTTCCTCAGTCATGCAATGAGAGAAGTGGGAAAAGAAGGGTGTTTTCAACTTATTTTAGAGAAAATTGGGATCCAAATGCAAATTTTCAAGGCAATATTTCCCACAGAATGAATTTCCTGTTTACCAATACAAAACTTCAAAACCATCCCTCTCAAGTTCTTGTAAAACAAAAGGTACCTCCACCGCAGAGCCTAGTAAATAAGACATACACTGTCCTATATTCCAGAGAACAAGCAAACATTTGTACTTACCCTCAAGAGAAGTTCAATTTACTCCATATTATCACCAGTAGACCAGTAAAGGTCGGATGAATGAGAAAGTCCAGAATTTTATGGATTTTTGAACTTTTAAACAGAAGGACATAGGGTTTCGATATTAGTATTCAAATTTGAGGATTTGCTAGTAAACATAAACTTCCTCCAAAATTATAATTAAATGTAGATATTGGCATAACAAGGACCCTATATAATATAAAATAGACATGCAAACTAACAGTATACATTACTACAAGGAGTACCTAAAATACCTAAATCTACCACTCTTTCATAATTGCCAAAACAGTGAGAACGGACATTTGGGCACTTTGAAGCAATCTTCCAAGGGTAAATAGCAAACTTCTCATTGTTTAGGGTTACCTTTTGGTATTTTGTAAGATGAAACAGTAATATCAGCATCAAGAACTAAATAGTAAATTAACTTGTAATAATCTTACATGTAATCTTTGGTGAAAGAGAGAGCCAATGAAGTAAGGAAGGGAAACCCCGATGCTGATTGCACCTGTTATTATCAAAAACCCATACCCGTATCCAAATGCCATGCCTGCTGTCCACATGCAAGGAGATGATGGTAATAGAAAACTTGGGAATAAGGCGATGCATGAGAAAAGCACTATAGCAAGCACTGGCCTGCTAAACGTTGTCTCTTGCCATTCTATGATCGGTACTATAACCTGAAAAATCAGCACATATGTTATGAAGATAAATTTGAAATAGACTTAGTACGGTAAAATAGTGGTTCTCTGATCATAAGATTTAATTGAACTTGATTTTGTCACTGCAGGCTGTACAATTATACATCAATTTACCCTTCACAGAACCTGATTAGCTTAAAATCGCCCTGATTTGGCAACAGAAAGTAATTTTGGAAACAAATTAATGGCAAGAGAATATTTATAATACTCTCAATGGCTCGCATCATCTACAAATCTTGGGGCAATCTAAATTTGATTGGGATTGAAAATTGGTATCAGCTGATTTCTCCCAAACCATGGATTCTAATTCCTTAGTGGATTTGAACCCACACCATTAACTCAGAAGTGCAAAGCGATTGATCAAATTGTTTATTTAATGACACTAGAAACAAAAAGAAAGTATCTAAAAGAATAAGATATTAAAAAATTATGGGTTCTAATTTAAACCTATTCATGCTAATTCAAAAGCAATAAAGCAAGCTTCGTTTTTAAAATGTAAACAGAAACACAAACAAAAGAAGTATGTAAAAATGTCACCTTATTAATTACTATAGGACCCCCGAAAAACAAAATAACCGCACCGGCGCCGATCAAAAAGAGGGATATAACAGCGGCCTTGATCCACCACCAAATCCGGTAGCATTTCTTCTGATCTTTCAATTGTAACTCAGGTCGCACCGAATCGCATTGCGAGGAGTCGCAATCTTGTTGTAATCTCACGTAATGCCCGTTCCCATTTTCAATCCCCATTCTGAAAAATTTCCCCAAATCAAAAGGTCATGTCGATCAATTGAGAAATTAATCTCGAATCCAGCGAACTTGGGAGCGGAATTAAGGGATTGAAAAGCGAACTCTATTTCTCGAGGTGAAAAGTTTGAAACCCTAGATATTTTGGTGGGTGTAGAGAGAGAAAGGAAGAAAAAAAGGTGGAAGAGATGAGGATTTGTGCAGTTTGGTGATATTTAGGAGAGAGAAACCGATGAAGCCGATGCTGTGAGTTGGCGTGGAACTGTGTAAGCTTGAAAGGGAGAGAGAGAATGCCTGTAACCTCTTTTAAGGCAAATGCAATTCGGTGAGGTACAAAATTGAGTTCTATCACACACAATAGGGTCCCAACCAAGTTGCGCAACGAAGATGCTCATATCCGCGTTAAAAACTAAATTTGGTATTATTTATCATATGGACATGTAATCAATATAAAGATATCAATCTAATTATTTTATTTTTTGTAACTTTTAATCGGATTTATGTTTTTATGTTCAAGGTTTCAATACATGTTTTCATATTATTTTTCTGTCTTGAAAGGAGGTAAAAATATTAAGGAAATATGTTTTAGAAAATTACCTTTTTATTATAAATGTTTTGTCACATTTGGCATTGGCATTGAAAGTAACGGCTCCAAATACTGAATATATATGTGAAAATGTAATTAAGATTATTAAGTTTTTTTTATTTTCTTTCTTATTTTGTACAAAAACTCTTATTTTTCTAATTAATATATTTGTTAGCGACAGTCTTTGCCGCTAACCATAAAAAAATAAAGATTGATAAGCTATATGTTAGGCGTATCACATCTAATTATTTTATTTTATTTCTTATTTTCATAAAAAAATTATTATTTTTTTAAATGAAGGTTTGATAGAGAGAAAAAGAATGTTTTAAAAATGTTGTTGGTGATTCTGAAAACATATCTGGGACAACTTTAAGAGAGACATAGCAGCATCGTCTAATTAAAATGTTTAAAAAAAGCGACCCAACTGCAAAGAGGAGAATATCTAAATTGAGTAATTGACTAATTGAGGTGCAAAGTGTTAGATTTCAAGATTAAAATATACACCAAGGAGAAACCACGGTCCCACGCGAGTAATTTACTAGAATTATGTTCAAACAGAGTTACAAACTGGGCCCCGCATGCCGATTGAAAATGGAGTGGAGTGCACTTGTTGGTAAAGAATGTGTGTGAGACAGGCTTTCGGTTGTTTCGCGAGATGGACTCGGTTTTCCTTTTCTTGGACTGTCAGATACCAGCGAAGATCTTCGGTGGCATTATCCGAATGGTGAAGAATGTAATGGGTTAGTGCGACTGCTGGAGTACTTGTAGTCTGGGATTGAATTATAAAAGTCGTCTGGATGTCCAGTGAATATTTATTGAAGAGGTTAATACATATTATTGTATTGTTGAGTAGTAGTGATAGGCTGATAGCGGAGACTTAAATTTTGTGATATCTTTGGAACTTTTTTTTTGATATCTCTGACATAATCATACTTATATTTGAGAAATTAAGCATAAAATAAAGAGAGCTAAACATATAGTTAAATATGAAGTTGATAATGAAAAAAAAAATGGCAAAAATAATGACACTTTAATATTAAAAAATAAAAATTAATTTTCATATTTTGCAAATTTTATATACTGGTGCACTGCTTTATTTTCTTCAATCGATCAATGCATCACTTTTACTCACTCTTTTTCTGTGATGTCGGCTCAAATAAAGCTCGCATAGACTAATAAAAAACAGAAAAATAAAATAATAATAATATTTGAAAAATTAAACATAAAAATTAAAGAAAGCTAGAAATGAAGTTGACAACGATTAAAAAAAAAAGATGGCGAAAATGATACGTTTTTAATATTTACCAAAAGAAATTAATATTCGTGTTTCACATGCTTTATATACTGGAAAAAAAAAAGAATATTCATCCCTACAGAATACTACGGCAATAGTCATCCCTTCAACAAAAGTAAAATCTATATAACAAGAAATGGAACAAATCATACGCAAATTACGTGCTATATTATTTCTTTTTTTCTTTCTCAGTCGTAGTTTCTTTTATTATAAAAAAAAAAATAGTCAATTAACTCCAATATACTTAACAACATTTTTAAAAATCATAAAAAATGGTTTAATTAGCCGTCTCTATTCCTCCTAAATCTGCCAATGATTTTCCTCCACTCTTTTAACTCTGGCCCATAAATGCAAATTTATTTTGTCAACTATAAATCTTTGGGGGGCAATTTTGAGAAGACCACCGCTTGCAGGAGCGGACTCATCACTCATGTAGTTCAGGACTTCAGGGTCAGCTACTTTCTCTCTGGATATCGAATTTTTACAGAGGTCTGGATATTTTGATCGATTTTTTTTTTTTTGAAAAAATTTTTCTCTCTAAATGTTTAATTTATAATTCGAGTTAAATTTATAGTTAAAATTAAAATAAATATTTTAAATTATGACTGATATTTAGATTTATAGGTTAGAGAATCAGAAATTATAAATTAGAGTATTGAAAGTATAAGTCAAAATATTATTTTTTATCAAGTGTCTAATTAGACAACGGGTTTAAATTCAATTAGTTATTTAAACTCGATTCGATATTTTTTTAACTACTACCCATGACAAAAATTCTGAATCCACCCCGTTTGACCCGGCTCCGTGTGTTGGTCTTGCAAATGTAAATATAAATGGTCCCAGATTGAAAAAAAAAATAGGCAAATGGAGGCCAGCTGTTCGATGTTCTTTGGTCGTCATAGGTAGGGTCTTCATCGCTCATCGGTTCAGTTCAGTTGGATTTGATTAAAATTGAAATAAAATAGGCAAATTAAAGTTTAATTCAATTTTCAAAAATATAATTAAACAGACTGAAATAAAACTTATTAATTAAACACCCTGTGGGAGAAGTATTGTGGTCAGAGTAAGAATTAAAAGGAGGTGCAGCACGCTCCTTTTTTTTTTTTTTGCAAGTGTGCAGCACGCATCTTTAGTCTTGTCTGTTTAGGTGCTTGGTGTAGGAGCAGGGTTTTGTTGGATTTGTGTAGAAGGTATGCTGTGTAAGGTACTGAGATGCCACGTTGTATACATCCTGATGTACCTTGTTTTCATCTGTTTAATATTAAGTTATTAACTCTGGCAGCCACTGTCTGAATTCAAAAAAGAAAAAATTTGGTTTGTTTAGCTAAACTGAAATTAGGAGATTAATCATGAAAACAAAGTTTTTTTTATTAAGTTTTTGAAATTTTTTAAGATGAATATACAAATTTTGTTTTAAAAATATACATTATGTTAGTATTTTTTTTTTTTAAAATATTTAGTTTAGACGAGAGACACGATCTATTAATTAACTGGAAATATCAAACCGTTTAATTATAACTCTTTCGTTTGATGTTAAAAATAGTTATGGACTTAATGGGTACTCCTAGTCAGTGTTGTAAAATGTAATTTTGTTCATGCATTCAGAAGGTCACTGCATAGTATATACAGTATGCAGCCGCATATGAGGATTTGTATGCAGAAGTACATACATAGTTTTACTATGTTTTGTTAAAGAAATATAGATAAAATAAAAGACTTATTTAGTTTAGTAACTTGTGCTCCTTATCATATTGTAAATGTTATAGGTTCAAGTCTCCTCTGTTGCAAAATAAGTTTTAGACTTTTTTCAAGTCCACATGGATCATATATGTGCATATATATTCAAAACCGCATGAATTTGACTGTATAAGATTTCGTATGCAAAAACATAAACATATGCGGCCACATTTTACAACACTACCCCTAGTCATAAGAGAAATAGTGATTCTTTGATTATACAATAAAATATTATATAAGTGTATAAATTCATAATTTCTGTTAATACAAAGTTGCTCGTTTTGCGGGAATGATAGGACCAAAAATGGCAAAATTTTCTTGGTGCTTAAGCATGTCGGTACTGGCTTCTTGCCATCTTTAGAATGTCTTGCTAGCTGTGTCTGTTGGATTATTGCTTTTACGTTACCTGTTACGTGCTTTGTACTCTATTATCCAAAGAACAAAAAATAATAAAAAAAAAATCTATTATTTACATGTGAAAAAATCATTCAAACAACTCTGTTAGCTTGTAATATTTTGTTTTAGTACGAAGTTTATTTTTAATTAATAGAGTTTCTACTGTAAGTACGAATTATAATAATATATTTTGAATGCAGTTTGTACTTTTTTTTTTTCTGAAACTCAAATGTAAAATTATTTGTGATTCAAGAAATAAAGTATTCAACGTTATAAATTCGACTAAGTTGGCCAAAGTCAATGAAAAGAAGTCTTGTTTTTCTCTATTTTTATCCACAATAAATGATGCTTAAATTTTTCAAATTTGAAAATGAAATACCCTAAATAAGTTTTTAAATATTTACTAGATGTTTGAATTATGAAAATAAAATATACAATTAATGACAATCGATATAAAGAAAGTGCATCTTAGAAAAGTTATGACATCTAGAAAAAAAATGACATTTAGAAATAATTTAAAAAAGGACAAATTTGTCTATACAAATAAAAAAATTGAAGTTGTTGTGTTAATAAAAAGTTTTATTGTGTTAATATCAACACCCAAAATATTCGTTGGTACTTGTCAGAACGTATTTTGACCTAATTAATATTAGGTGACAATTATCAACACTTTTGTCTTAATTAAGAAAGTGTGAATTGATATTATAAACAAATATACATCGACACATTAAGTAGACATACATCGGTATAGTATGCAATTATACATTTCAATATGCATTAAATATTCACAAGGTGGCCGATTTTTTTATTTATATCTAAAAAAGTATTTAAATTTAAAAAATTAACCAAACCGCTTGTTTTTTTTTGAAAACTACCCAAATTGGAAAAAAAATTTCCGGTAATTTTTTTTTCTGGAAATTGGATACTAAATTCGGAATAATTTTTTCCGGATTTAGGATTTTTTTTTCGGACTTTTTTTTCATTTTTCAGTTTTTATTTATAATTTATTTATTTTTTGTATTGAAGTATTACGAATAATTTGATTTATTCGAAAGACTTGCTACAAATAATTCAGATCAATATTTTTCATGCCGGATTTTTTAAGGCCATAAAAAAAATAATCATACATTGTAATGTATATGCATTTTTGTACATTGAACTATAAATTATCAAATTCGAAGTCCAAATAATCGATCCAAACCGTTCATCTTGTTCTCCATATTAATATGTGTTTGGAGATCAAATTTCATATTTTTTGGAAATTTTTTACTATTTTTTAGATTTATTGAAAATTACTGTTTTATGGTCAATATTTGTCTGAAAAATAACAATTTTCAATAAATCTAAAAAAATAGTAAACAATTTCCAAATAATGTAAAATTTGGTCTCCAAACACATATTAATATGAAGAATAAGATAAACAGTTTGGATCGGTTATTTGGACTTTGAATCCGGTAATTTATAGTCCAATGTAAAAAATCCCTAAGTATTACAATGTATGGTAGCCTTACGATCTGTATTTACATACACACACATTATGTTTTAGAATTCATTCAAAAGGACAATTTATCTACATTTGCAATTTAGTTTTTTCATTAGTAGAATATACTCTATAATAGTAAAAATTGTTTTAATTTTGCGATTTCTTTTTTAAAAAATTGTGGAAATGTCTCACCCAATGTTGCAAATAACAGTATGCGATCGTTGGACGAACATGGTACCTTCAAGCGATTAATCGGTCATAATCATAAATAATTAGTTAATTAGTTAAAAGATCCATGACAACTTGGTTACAGCTAATGCCTAATTCACCGATTAAGAAAATAAATCTACTGTAATTCTCGGGGAATTACAAACTCTGTAATTCTAATTTCAACTGTTGATCTTTCTCGAGATATGTACATAAAATATAAGTTTATAATATTTTTGAGATTTACATATAAAAAAATTTGAATGGTTGATATTGAAATTTCATGATCCTGTAACAGCAGATTCGTACTCACCGATTAATCGGCCTAAACCGACGTTTTTTAAAACACTGGTCCCACCCACCTGGTTATCTTTCTCAATGATTGATACGGAGCTTTACAGGTATATCTTTCGAAATTTAGTTACGGTGCCTGGAAATAACAGGATTGCTCCTGTAGGCTGTAGGTGCGGACGTCGTCGTGGGATCCACGTGGTAATACAACGGGTACGTGTAAGCCAAAGTCGACATGCCCCTGTAGGCGCGGACTGTAAAGCCAAGGTCGGCTTGGCAGCCACTGCTAATACTTCAAAAAAAAAAGAAGCCAAGGTCGGCATGCTGATTTAATGATCCAAAAACGGTCGAGTTGTGTCACTATTGACTATTGTTGCGGGACAATCATGGTTCCTTTCAGATTAAAATCGCATCACTATTGTTGTGTGAGTGTCACTATTGTTTTTGATGGGTACGCATGAAATTGTCCCTTCAAAATATATGGGGGTCGTTTTGAGATTCATGGCTGATTAAAAGGGACATCGAACATCGAACTATATTCGCTCCAGATTGCCCCGTTAGTATCAAAATTTGTGGACATATAATTTGTATGAATTCTAAAACCATACGCAGAGGCGGAATCATTAAATAAATAAAACCCCGAATAAATAAGCTTCATTGATATGATCCGATGATCAATCAAACAGCTCACCATTTCCTTCTCTAGTCCTCGTCAGCAGTCTCTACTATTATCCGTAAATCTGCGCAATAGAATGTCAGTCCCGTTAAAATCAGACCCAATGAACCCGCAACGGGAAGGGTTATGATGTGTGGTATAAAAGACCAAACGTGGCGGTCGGTGGGTCACGTCATGTCAATTATTTGGAATGTTGCTGGGGTGAGGTGTATTTTGTCGTTTCAATCCTTAAAATTAGTTGAACTCATTTATAGTAGGATATTCGAGTTGTTGATATCAGATAGCGAGGCATCTCTCAACAATTCCGAGTCCGCATCGTCTGCATTTAATCAGAAGGGCATCTTTTGATTAATGCATCTCGGCTCTGATTGTAAATTGTCCTTCAACTTCTGCATATAACGTAGAGAGTTTTTAATATTAATGTGAATTTAATCTGTACGATCTTAAAGTTGATTGAACGGTCCAGATATATTAACTCAAAAGATTTCTTTTTTGAGTTAATGCACATGATACGAATTCCACAATTCCAGCCAAATTTGGATAAGAAGATTGTATCTGACATGATATATGGGACAAGCATTCTCTTCGATATTTTAAAAAATTCTCTTCATTTTACGGTTTGAGATTAACTCTCTCAGTAATTTTGAGATTCTGGCTAGCACAATGGGCAGTATTTTTGAGCTTTGAGATTCGTGCCAAGTTAAAAAAACGGTCCAGATCGAATAATTCCAAAAGATTTCCTATTACGGTACCGGAGAGGATCATATACGTGGTGGAGCTAGACTAGTGTTTGTAAATGAGCTGATTTCTTTGGATTTTAAATGTGTAGTTTTTTGGATGTTTTACAAAATTTCAGAAAAAATGTGAGTTAGGAGAGAATGGAGTAAAAAATAACGTCAATTTCTTTTTATACTCCTGTTTCAGCCTAATCGAAAGTTAAATGCACTCGGTGTAAATATTGTTAACCATGTGCCCCACAAGGAAATGGGAGAGGATGAGTGACACGATCTTACCGGTTTTTGTTTACTTTCTTCCGAATACTAAATTTTGAGAGAGAGAAAAAGAAAGAGGAGGACAGATGATATTAACTATATATATAAACTATTGAAATTTGGTACTCTCCAAATTGAAGAGCACAATTTTTTATGGTATTTCAACATTATACATTATAGTATTTTTATGTTAAAATGTTCGTAAATTTTATTTTAATTAAGTAATAATGATACGGACATTAATCCTTGTATCAATCTAATTGATATTTTATATCATGTACATTAATTTTTACACTTTTTGTATTGTTTGACGACTACATTCACATCCATTTCATTTAAAAATGGATGCAAGGCACAAAAAAGAATGAAAACAGAGGGCCAGAGCAGTATGTCTGGGCTTTGATCTTGAGTCGGTATGTCTAAATAGAGGCCTTTTTGGGCTTTTGAGCATCTAAGATACAATTATCACAAGTAATATTGTGCGCACATAACTGCACATGCGTGAGTCTTGTTTTTCTTGGTAAAACCTCACTATGAAATGGAATGTACCCATAAAAAGTGTGTAATATTAAGTGTGCACATACTACACTGAGAAGGTGTATTTGACTGAAACATAATTGTCTATCTAACATAAAAATATTATATTAAATAAAGTGTATTTAGTTCACATAACAGTGCATTTAACGGAGCAAGACTTGTGTACACATTGATGAAGAATCGAAGATAAATTTTCAGAAAGGAAAGTGTGATTATCACACGGATCTCACAAGCTTATAAATGCATTTCAATCTTTCAATTGAATTCAAGCATACTAAATTATGCTTCTATTCATTGGTCACACCTAATTTGGTTTACATTCAGGTTTTCCATGGCTTCCTTAAGAAATGCATTATGAAGAAATCACTTTCTTTGTAGCTGCTATTATGGTTCAATCAATCAAATTGTGGTAGATCACAATCACAATCATACTCATCACAATCATCACTAACAACAATGCTTTAATTTGTGTATTTGCAACACGTATCTGTGATGAGTATGATGCCCATAACAGATTGCCAATATACAAGAATAAATTGAAGAATAGATTGAAGATATCCACAACATTCAGTGCTACAGTGGCCCATACGTATTCATTGCGGGTGTACCTCTCCATCAAATTATAATTGACGTCGTATATTATGTAGCCACAGCAGATTAGAGATGCCGGAACACCATACATCATGAGCGATGGTCTTCCCAGAGGAAAGTCAATCTACATGAAGGAAAGAAACCATCAAGTCAAAAAGCTTTATAGTGAAAATGAATCATACATGGATCACCCACTGCTCAGAGAACATTAACAATAAAACACAGTAGCTGACATGTGATTGGTATCTTGTAATGTACTGACACTAATGACACACAGATCCTTTATCCAAATAAAGAATCAATTTTATAAACTATTGACTTATATATATGGTGAATGTTTATTTTACTAACCTGAAGAAGAAGATAAAGCTGGTTGGCCAATGAAACAACTTCTGCATAATTGGATTGGAAGAAATGTCGACGCTTTGCGGCCCAAGAGCATAAAGTGAGGATTATGGTTATGACATATGTTAGAATCACAGATTCTAATATTATTTCTCCTGGAAAATCATAATTCACACCGAGAAATGAAATCCTGTCAATACCAACATATTAACTACCGGAAACTAAAACAATGATTCCATTAACACTATAACGAATAAAAAATTTCATGGTTAGTTATATTTTGAACCACATCAAAGGGCTGTATAGACCATGCATCTCTACAATGTAGAACTGTGAAATTAATATTAAGACATGATAAAATTACTTACCGTTGGTGAAAGCACATGTCAAACCAACCGCAAAGCTCACAGCCACTACAAAGACACCTAGAAGATAATAGTTGAACGGCTGGTACCGGTGATAGAAGTACAGAGCACACAACACTGGACAGAGATTTTAAGACAAAAATTCAACAGGTTAACAACTAGAGGGATATAAAATGTGAACAGAAAAAATGCAACTAATTGGAGTACTGAACAAAATCACAAATTGTGTACAAAGATTTCTTCATTAAATGTGACTTTTTTGGGAAGATTAGAATAACAATGTGATTTTCTTCACACCAGAGAGAAATGAATATTTAACTACCATTAACTGGAATACACATTAGTCATACCGATGAAGGGAAGAATGAGCGAGAAAATGTACAACCCGAAACCAACTGGAGTCGAAACAAAGAAATTAGCAACCGGCTGATTGAACACGACAATATACGCCACAAGAACCATGAGCGACATTTCGGCATTCAGCGTCAGATACACATTTCTGAGGAATGCCCACCTCACTTCCAGATTCTCCATTATTACCGGGCGGAAATCATTCATGTGAGCATTTGGATGGCCTTTCTCATACGGTGGTCTGAAGTACATCTTGCTTCTTTTTTAGATTTCTTTCTTTTCTTGATTTCTTCTTGATCTCTTCTTTGTTGGTTCTAGAATTTTTTCAGATTTTTGCTAAGTGAGAATGGCAGGGGAGGGTTTATAAACGAGATGTAAGAAAACAAAGAGTAATAGAGAGGGGGATGAAATGGAAGTAACACGTGGTTTAGTCCAGTCCAGTCCAGTCTAGTCTGGTCTGGTCAACTGGAATTAAAAGTTCGTTATACTTTGGAGAAATTGGGAGATTTTAGCGGGGAAAGTTTTGTGGTTTTCTTGCAGCTCTCTTGGAACAGAGTTTTACATTAAAAGGTTATGAAATGGATGCTGGTGGAACAATTGTCGCAGCAGGTATTTTCTGGGTATGTCTAAGAATTGAGACCGTTATAAAGTGCTCCTGATTTTACTATTGTGAAGGATGTACCAATTTAAACTTTATAATATAAGGTGTGCACATATTACACTGAGAAGGTGTACTTTACTGAAACATAACTGAGCATCTAACAGGACAATATTAACAAAATTTATTTAAGTCACAAATTTGTGCAATTTCTAATAAGTGTTATTTTTATTTATGCAGAAATGTCCTGCATATCATAACAGAATAAAGAAGAACTTCACAGTTCACACGAAGAAGATAAATTTACTGCAACAGTGGCTAACACAATTGGCATAACAATTCGAAGGTATTAAACCCTCACAAGAATTACTCAAAACGCTCAAAAAATCCTTATATATTATTGGCTAAGATAACAATATTATTTTTATAATACTAGTATATATTCAATTTAAAATAACTAACAACAGAAGAAATTAATTTAAACAGTAATCAGGAATCATGTTATTGATCGTACTCATAATTTTCAGCCAACAGGTATGTGCCGCCGTAGAACAAATAGAAAGTAAACAGTAGTGCAACCAGGCCGTTATAGATTATATATGTGTACCAACCTTGCAAATATGATGAAGATCTGATAGAGAGGGGGGGGGGTGCTATATGTGTCATATGTACCAACTTTCCAAATGGGATGAAAATCTCAGTTTGCCAGAGTGCAAATTTAAAGGTCCTCTTAAAGCTATTTCGAGCAAACAAAGAGAACGAGGCCACAAAGACTGTACAGTCGTGAGTGTTCACTACCACTATTGTTGTCGGTATGTCCGCCTCCAAGACAATCAACCCTACAAATCTAATTACAGATAAAATTGACAAAACCTTCAAGACTCAAGAGTTCAAGTTGATCGAATAGTGTAATATCTTACCCTTGTAAACCACACCTGTGACACCAATTGTAGAAGCTCGGAGCACAGTTAAAATGAAGAGAAAAGAGAAATAACATGTTCACAGAGTCAAGATCATAGCAGCAGAGCATGAAGATCGACTCAAACATATTAATTAAAAAAAAAAATTATAAACCAAGAACACCGAGCAAGGTGATTCTTATCATATACTTTTGACTTCTTATCCCCAAACATTTATACCATATTGCACGAGAGAATGTAATAGCCTACAACGAGAAGGAAATAAATTACGATTAAGAAATGAGGTAAGAACATTATTTGTTTTAGCCTTTTCTCCAGAACTATGCTGGTTTGAAACCAATTGTCTGTAATTTTATCTAGAAGGCCATGAAACATCCAACAAAAAGAGTAATAGACACAAATTAAGGAGAGAGCAATGATGACAATGTACACAGTGAAGAATAAAATGATTTTTGAGGAGCGAGATAGAACTGGCATGTGACAACGCATAGAAATGAGCAATCAACATTACACATGCAACAGTCAATGCTACTGTGCCAGTGATCAGCAATTGGATGTTCAAAATTGGGATCCGTATCCTACCAGGTACCTGACTCAACACAATTGAAACGGACGGCCCAGATTTACTCTCAGCCGATTCTTTCTCGGAATGGCGCAGGAGGCAGTATTATTTGTGCTTTGTGATTCGTGCCAAGTTAAAAAGAACAATTTTGAGCTGTCCAATTCAATTGTACTCAGTCCGGTAACCTGAGGGCATGTGAATTCCAAAAGTGAATACCCCTTGGATAAAAGACAATCTCATGTTTACAGCACTCCGTCTCCCCGTGCTCAACTACAACTCAACATCTCTAATTAATTAAAAATATAGATGCCCTTATAGAGAGACAGAGTAAATGATATTATTATATTATTGCACTTCTCCCTTTTCTAATTTATTTTGGCTTGATGTAACACAGACAAACGTGTTTGCTTGTTGGTTGTATAGAAGAGAAAGCAGAGGATGCTATTACCAATTTTGTTACTGCTAAAAACCAATCTTGTTTTCATCTTGTAAAAAATTAAGTGAGCATGGCCACCTGCCTAGGCCATGATAACATATTTGAAAAACTAATGTTAGAGGAAAACGTAGGTATCTAATGAGCGGATCAATGAATCTTCTCAATATATTAAACTGACTCCAACTCGGGTGAGGCTATGCTACTTTGCAAAACACAGATTGGTATGGGCCATGGATCCATATTCTCCACTCTTAAAATTCAAATAGTGAAACACTTCTTTGATGGACAGGAGGTCTTTTTTTCGCGGATCCAATTGAAGAGACCCGTTAAGGAGGCGATTTCAAAAACGCAAAGGAAGCTGACAATGGCGATCAACAAGGCAGTACCCCAAGGAGATGGATGGTTCCAAGTTGTCAACCGCCGGTGCTCCAACCCACCACCGCCTTGGCAAGAGCATCAATGGCGCAGCCGCTGGCCGAAAGTAAGGAACAACCACCATAACTGGAGAGGATTCTCTTTTCAGCAAAGGAGAGGTTCAAACTTCAAACAAGGCAACCACCAAGGTGCATTTTTCTCCAACGGCACTAACCTTACTCAGAGAAGGAATGGCATTAATTGTGCCTCCCCCCATCCCATCAGAACAGGTAATAACTCTCTTGAAGCTTTATTCCCCAGCTATAATGTCTATAGACCCTCTTATCGCATTAATGAGGCTCCTCTAAGCATTAATGGCAACCTCTGCCTTCATAATGCCATAAAAGCTCCAAACCACAGAAACTTTCAAGCCAACACCATTAACTCTACCAACCAAACAAATTTCACTGTCGTAATGGCAAGAAAAAGAAACCAAACTCATAACCCAAGCCATTCAATGCACCTATCTGCTCCCAACAACACCAACACTCCTACCCCACCCCCCCACCCCCCAACAACCAACACTAATATCCCAACCCATCCATTACAACATCAGCCACAACCGTCCAGAACAACTCAAGTCAATGTTCTACCAACTCACTCTTATGCCCATGTGGTCGCCTCTATTCACTATCAACCTATTCGCCCCCTCAACACCACCCAACGATATCAAAACCCGCCATGGAAGCACTTCATGGAACACGACCCGTGGCAAGCACCTTTATCTAGCAATCAACAAAATGAGCCATCCCCCGACCCATTGCCCCTTCCCCCAGACCCAAATCACCCGAGTTGGGGAGGAAGATGTTATAATTGTTTCGCACTCGGTCACGATCAAAACGGCTGTCAAAGCCACGAGAGGGCATGTGCCAATTGCTGGGCCAAGGGTCATCAAGCCAAAAACTGCTCCAAACTCACCCGATTTGATCCAATGCGACCTTGTGGTAACTTGGGGGAAGCCGGTTTACCACCTAACCGGCCTAAGTACCTCAATGCATACATTCCGGAGACCAACCAAATGAAACTCGACGCCTTAGAATTCAATAGAGCACTAGTGGTTGACGCACGTCTAAGACCCCACCATTCCCTCGGCGCAATTCAATCGGTACTAATGGCTACGTGCAGATTTGAAATTCCATTTCCGGTTACCCATATGGAAGGTACGCAATACCTTCTCTTGTTGCCGCCGGGTTCGGAACGCCAACGGTTCATGGAGCAGCATACCCAGCAATTACAAGAGCTAGGTTATGTATTGTACCCCTGGTCCCCTGTCATCAATGGCTATATCATGAACCTTAGGTATAAAGTTTGGGTAGAGCTCACAAGGCTAACGACACTAGTATGGACAATCGACCACCTCGTGGCGGCGGTCAGCACATTTGGAGTAGTATTGGATCATTCATCTATGTTTAAAGTCTCTTCCATAGAAAAGATGTGTGTGGTTGTTGCGGTAACGGATCTTGCCAATATCCCCCTTTCAGTCATGATGTGGCTGAGGGGCATAGGGAGGCCAATTGGTGTGGTGGTGCACAGTTAGATTGAGGAACCGATCCCTCTGACCCCTTCGATTGACACCACTCCTTCTGCTGAATTTTTTCAAAAGGTGCACAATGAGAACGTAACAGCTATAACAAGCTACGTAGCACAACCGGCTGGTAACGGAGAATTATCGGTGGAATTCGATATTCTCTTAATGGTCTGGAAGAAGCTAGAACCAGGCACGGAAAGGGATAAAGTGGAAGTGACTCTGAGGAGTAGCCCTTTGTTTACAGACCAAGTCCCAACAAATGAAACTACTTAACCAATTGAAGAAGGCGGCACTGGTAAGTCAAGAAACTCTGTTGAAGAGAGAGAGCAAGAAAAGGAAAGGGGGTAGTGGGAGAGACGACACTGGAGGCATCTGTTTTGAGTCCAAATGGAGGGACGAAGAGGAACAGGCTTGACTTGCTGTCAGGGCTCTGTTTGCACGCCACCACCCTACACCCAGACCTCGGGCCCCACAATAGAATTCAAAAATTAACTACTGAAGCGGAGCACACACGCAATAATAACGACATACTCAGGAATTTCCAACCTTCTAGCCCAGTTAATCCAAGGCCCAATGATTTTAACATCCAATTTCCTCTCATTAACCGCCCTTCTACCCCAGTAGTGGATCGGGCTTTAGGCCTTGTTCATCTCCCACCAATTAATCCTACCTGCAAGCCCATTACTCTAACCCATCTTAACCCCAACTCTACTCAACCCAACCCGAGCCACAACCCTGCTAACTCAACTACCCAATTAAACCCATTAGCAGTAGTAAACAACGGCCTCATCTCCACTATAGCGAATCCAATCCAGAATTCAACCCTAAACCCGAATAACCCATTCCTCCACTACAGCGACGATGAAATGGCAGATCAATTGGAGGTGCCGACGACTGTCATACCTGAGCATAATGAAGATGACCCCTTCGAATGTGAAGATGGATTGTACGATATGCAGGAACTGCCGCTCCGCCACTCAGAATATTCCTAGCAGGACCCGTCCGAGCACTACTCGGTTATCTCGTCTCCAAGAGACCCAAACCTTGATATCCCACAGAATTCGGTTGCCTCTCCTTCATGTTAATATAGAGTAGAGATTGAGGGGTATGATGCCCAAATTGAAAGGCAAGACCAACTGGATGCTATTGAATCGGCTAGAGGGCAATCAAATGATGAGATTATGGCGCAGCTTGCTCAAGTGGATGAAGCTGAATTAATTGCAGCGCATCGGTGCCAGTCTACCCGAGAGCATAACACCACTCCACCAGCGGTAAGGCACAACGAGAGGCTTAGGGGGAAAAGTCCTATCAAGACCTATTCGGTCAAAAGAAAGAAAGCAAACAGGTCTATTGAGGCAAGAGAGTCATCAGTAAGAGCTAGGCTTACTGATTCGGACTTGATGAGAGCAATTGAGGTGGTCAATCTAGAGCTTACTCCAATGCAAGAGGGTCTTGCTAATCAGGTAGATGATTATTGTGAGATTTTAAGGAATGATTTGGGGGCTAATATGGCATCGGCTGAATGGGGGATGAGCAATCTGAGAGCAGCTCCAAACGAAGTTGATGATGAAGAACATATTGGGCAGCAAGAGGATCAAGTGGATGGTACTCAAGGCAATGAATCGGTCCTAGGTGCACTGGAGTATGATAGTGCCGATGACCTCTCTGATGAGGAGGAAGATGAAAGTTAGGATTGTGCTAGTTAATTTTAATTTAAGTGTTTATGTGTTGTTTTAGTTAATTATTTCTGTTTGGGTTATTTTAATTATTCACCTTTTGAGCATGCACCAATCAAAGTGCCTTTTGTGTAACTCATGAATATGAATCCAATGAATTTAAGTTTTTCTTTAAATGTGCTTAATTGGAATGTGAGGGGCCTTGGAGATAGGAAAAAATGTGAGATAGTCAAGGATGTAGCAATTGAGGCTAATTCGGATTTAATTTGTTATCAAGAGACTAAGTGGAGCGAGTGCTCGATTTTTCGTGTGAGGCAAACATGCCCCGCGAAAATCAACCGCTTTTTAACTCTTGATGCGCAAGGATCCAGAGGGGGAATACTGCTCGCGTGGAGCTCTTTATTCCAACTTATGAATTCTTATATAAAAAATTATTCAATCACTGTCATATTGAAAAGAGACCAATTTACTTTCATGTATATTGGAGTATATGGTCCCCAAGGAGATAGAGAGAAAATTGAGTTTATAGAAGAGCTAAATATTTTACGTGAGCTAAATAACTACCCTTGGATAGTTGCGGGAGATTTTAATATAATTAGAGACATTATAGAAACAACAGGTGACCCAAGCAACCTGGGGGTCATGCAAGCCTTTAACAATCTGATAGATGATGTGGGCCTTATTGACGTTCCCCTCAGGGGACGCCTGTACACGTGGTTCAATAAAAGATCAAACCCAATTTTTTCCCGTATGGATAGAATCCTTATCTCACATCAATGGGAAGACCTGAGCACTTTCTACTCAATGAGTGACTGTTAGTTTGTAATAATCTAGAAGTCAATAATACGATAAATTAATCATAAAGCTTTGTTCATGAATTGAATGTTTATTTATATATCATTTTGTTGCCTTGAGTATTATTGCATTTGTGGATCATTTCGAGTTCATGACTGAAATTGTGAAACTCCATAATATAGATAATATATACTCTTAAAAGATCACTGACCAAGGTAATTAGCAGGAACACTAATTACCGCTATAAGGTTAGTATGTGGATTAAAAGATGGTTAAGTTTTACAAACCACCTGACACGAGATGTCATTTTAATCACATAGATACATGTTCTAGGAACATGGTATTTGACAGACCCCGAATGAAACATTAAATAGAATTGTGTTCGTGTCATTAATGTTTTCATTCAGTGTCAAAGTTCTACAGTATGAGGTATTTATCATTCCCACTAAGAAATATATATGAGTAAGTGTTATCTAACGCTGTCCGTAAAAAGCAGCCATAACGGTAGCATTTCCATATTTATAGCTTAGGTGAGGAAGTGATAGTCTACCAAGAATACTACTTGTCCCTCGTATCTCTATACGAGCTATAGCATCACTGGGCCCCTTGGTAGAGTTAGATTATCTGCATGCAGTATAATTACAAGAGTAATTATATTTGATAATCTACTCAAGATCAAGAAAAGATACAGTTAACAAGGATGACACATATCTACCTTAAAACTGATCTGATAGCTATGAGACAGAAGAACTGACACAAGTAAATTGTTTACTGGATCGTGATATTGTACAGTACAGCATCATCTGTGTAATTAGATGGTCATGATGTGTTGCCAGATGCCACCCATGACTAACAGAAGTTAAAACAGTTTTAACTCTGTTTACCAACATAACACAGATCCTATTGGGTCACACCATATAGGAGCTACTCGGAGAATCTTACTGATTAATTATAAATTGATTATAATTAATATTAAGATGGTTATAATTAATTATACGTGATATAATTAAATTATAAATGTCATTTAGAATGACAAGCAGAAACAACGGTTAATTTATAAACGTACACGTTACGTTGTATAAAAGTTACCGAACAATAACCGAAAAGAAATATAATTGTACATGACAATTATATATATATGATTTGGAATTTTAATTGTTGATTATGGGTTTGAATTATGGATTTAAAAGCCCAAAATAATCAAAGCCTTAATTAAAATTAAAGGCCCAAAGTCAAAGCCCAAAATCAAAGCCCAACACTATTCATGCCTTAATGGGCCAAGGGCAAAATGGTCTTTTACCCTTGGTGCCGACTTCCCATGTGTTGACATGTGTCATGTGAGGTGGCAAGGGTATTTTGGTCATTTCACATGAAAAAGGATGAGGTGTCAAGGGCTTTTGGTAAATAGATTTGTTTTGAGGGGTATTTTGGTCTTTTGCAAACCTCCTCAAAAGTCTATAAATAGAGGGGTAGGGGTAGAGAGAAAGACTCACTAATTCACGTGTTAATCTGATTACTTTGTTAATCGGTTTTTCTCTCTTCCTTGATTTCGGTTATTTCGAGATTAGGAAAATAATATATTTTGCGAAATCCCGCGGTTTAGCTTTTAAAGCGATACCAAGTAATCTCGGGACACAAATATATTTATTTCGTCCTTTTTCTCGGTGAATAGTGTTTCAGCAGAATTCCGCGGTTTACGGTATTTCTGGTAGAAGAAATAAACCGCTCTCCGGTTAGTCCTGGTGGATAACCGATAGAGGTATCACACGTGTGATACTACGAGTCGATTCCTTCCTTGGTGTAGCTCTTCTCGCTTATTCTGCATTCCAACTGAGATTTGGAATTGAGGTATAAATTGTTATATTAATCTATTTAATTTGTAGATAGATTTAATGCTTTAGAAAATCAATTATGGAGTAGATCTGTAAATAAATTAAATGAGGTTTTGATGCCAAAGGAATACTGAAGGTGGACCGCCTTGGAAGGTTTCCTGACATACCTCGTTTAATTTTTAGCTTAACTTAACCGTAAAATTTTTGTTTTACACACTTCCGCTGTTAAGCTAAATCAATGGGTTTGAACCGTCAAAACCCCAACAGTGACCTTCCCACAACTACCTCTGACCACGTACCACTATTCTTCACAATCAAACCACACACCCACAGGAAAAAGAGAACCTTCAGGTTTGAAAACTTCTGGCTTCGATATCCAGAGGTATACCAGATAGTCAGTCGAGCTTGGTTTGCTCCCACACGGACGGGTCAGTCCCCTGCATGGAATTTTCGACATAAAACTAGGACCACTCAATGGCAGCTAATGGAATGGGCGCAAGCAAAATTTAAAAACAGAGATACATACCTGACCAGATCAAAGTGGGTGCTACAACAATTAGACAGGGTTGAGGAAAAAAGAGAACTTAACATGGTTGAATTCAGATTGAGGATCAGGCTGCGTGAACACATATACAGACTGGCAGGGGATCGAGAAGAAAAATGGAAACAACGTTCCGGGGCGAACTGGTTGAAGTTGGGAGATAAGAATACAAAATATTTTCATGCGGTGGCAAATGGAAGGAAAAATAATAATTCTATTTCAGGGCTAAAAACGAATCAGGGAACACCCATTCCGAATTCGGTGCTTAAAAACCACATCCATAGACACTTCAAGAACATGATGGGTCTGAGGGGCCCGAGAAGCAGACCTTTCGACTTACGTGGCAAGGTGGGGCCGGGTATGAATATGGCCTTGGGACATACGGACGGCATAATCTCTGAGCAGGAAATACTGGAGACCATTAATTGCATGCCTAAGGACAAAGCCAGTGGACCAGATGGCCTACCGATTGAATTCTTCAGTGCATTATGGCCAATGATCAAGGTAGATACTGTCTCACTAATTAACTTCCTCTTTGAAACAGGTGGAAACATTTCATGCTTGAACCAAGCTACTATTGCACTATTGCCCAAGAAATCCTCTCCGGTCGAAATTACTGATTACAGACCGATCAGCGTGATCAACACGGTGGTGAAGATAGTAACAAAGCTAATGGCGAATAGGCTTCAACCGCACCTCTAGGAGCTCGTTGACAAGAACCAGACAGCATTCGTAAAAGGCCGTTCCATGATGGAATCGTTCCTTGTCACTAGAGAACTGTTGGCTTTCTGCTCCAAACAGAAGCTACCGACGATCCTCTACAAGGTGGATTTCGAGAAAGCTTTTGATACGGTGGACTGATGCTTCATGACCAACCTGCTTATTGAGAGAGGGTTCCCGCCGAAGTGGCTTTCGGCTATTATGACTATTCTGCGGTCTTCAACCTCAACAGTCAGAGTTAATGGGGTGTAAACAAGGCCAATTAAACACATGAGAGGCCTGCATCAAGGCGACCCGCCGCCTATGCTTTTCATACTCGTGGCTGATTCTTTAAATAGGTTCCTACAGAATGCTTAACCAGCAATGGGACCGCATGTCTTCCTCAAGACACAGGCCATCCAATTTGCAGATGACATGGTGATTATCTCAGAGGCACATCCAACCTCATTAAGCATAATCAGCCGGATCCTGTCGGTTTATGCTGAGTTATCGGGCCTCGAGATTAATAGATCCAAGAGTGCATTTGTCCCAATAGCACTTTCCCCAAACATGATCCAGGTCGTGTCTGGAATTCTGGTATCCCAGCCGACTCAACTACCATTAAAATACTTGGGTTTGCCGCTCACAATTAGGAAGCCAAGAAAGGTGCATTTCGAACATATGCTTCAAGTGGTTAGAAGTAGGATCGAGGGTTGGAAAGCCAATCTTTTGTCATATGGGGGCCGCATTACGCTTGTGAAGGTTATACTGTCAGCAATACCACTTCATTTCATGCAGGCTTTGAGGATGCCTAAGGGAGTGGTAAAGCACATTGACAAGATGAGGAGAAGTTTCTTATGGAGGGGAACTCAGGAATGTAAGGGTATCAACTGTCTAGCTAATTGGGAGACGACGTGTGCACTAAAGTCTAATGGGGGCATGGGCATCATGGATCTAGATCGCCAGAATGAAGCCCTGTTACTGAAGTGGATTTGGTGGTTGCAACTTCACCCGGAAGGCCAATGGTCTCAGACGCTCAGACTCCTTTATGGAATAATGGATGAGAACACCCTCGCCCAGCGGGCAACAGAATCATTCTTCCTAAAAGACCTAGCGCAACTGGTACCATTCTACACTATTTCGCTCAGGATGCAAGCAGGCCAGCCATTAAGAGTATGGCGCTGGAAGGTATTCAGTCAGCGCACCACCGTGAGTTATGGAAGCTGAAGGTACCAAGGAAGGTCAGGGTGTTCATATGGTTAATGTTGCTGGATAGGATACTCACGTAGGAGAACTTAATCATACGCAGCTGCCAGGTTAACACGGGGTGCAAACTATGCAGTAGTACTAGTGTGGAGACATCGGGTCACATTATGTGGTCCTGCCCGCTTGCTAAGAGGTTATGGCAAGGGTTATGTGCCCAAATTAATGTTCCAACGCGCACGGAGCAGAACATAGAGGATGCATGGCTCCGCGGCCGTAATTCATTATAGGGAAGGACTAGACAGCGATGGGACATAGCCTGGGCAGGTGGATGTTGGACACTTTGGAAAGAAAGGAACAGAAGGACTTTCTCTGGGACAAGCAAGACAGTGAGAATATTAATAGATGAATCCACAACCGATTTGCACAATTGGGAACTCTTTATATAGTTATAGGAGTGCGGGAGGGCTGTTAGATTAGGCAGGAGAGTATTGTGTACTTCTTGTAGCTTTATTTACTAAGTAGCTTAAATTCAAGTAGCTAGAGTGTATTGTAAATACTTTTCTTTTAATATATATCGTTGCCGACAAATTGTTGACAACCTTCAAAAAAAAAAAAATTCAAATAGTAGATATGAATCATTCAATATGATTTCTATATAAAAATTATGTACTAGAAGACCAAATTTTATCCTTCTTTTTATAATTTTTTTACTAGAAAATCAATACTTCAGACGGTTCAGAATTTTTAGATTAAGTGATTTTATACTTATTTAAAAAATGATCTTTAAAAAAAAATACAAAATTTGATTTTCAACTACATTTTTATTTGAACATCATGTTGAGCAGTTTGAATCAACTATTTTAAATTTTGAAAAAAAAATGTGGATCCATAAAATTATTTGAAGCTTATTTGATTATAGGGGTCCATCTTAAGATTTGTACATATTAAAACGGACGGTTCAGATCTCATTCTACAAGGTCGGATATTGCACTGGATCTGAATTCAATGTTTTCCCCTATTTAGGAGAAGGGATTTTGCTTCTCACGTCTGAAATAAATCTTTAGCAATTTTTATTTTTGTTAGGGGTTAATATAATTCTATGAGAATGACTCAGCACTTTCTTTTTTTAAGGAAAGTGTCTGACTCGGCTTTAATCTGCATAGTCCATTTTGAATGAAGATTCGTGTAAATTAATAAATTTACGGTTCAAATATAATCTACTCTTTCATTAGTCTGTTATACTGCTTTCTCTGTGGTATGAATGTATGATGGTATCAACGTCTATGTAATGGGTCAAAAATATGCAGTCCGGAACTCCGGATTGAAAAATCAGACAGTTTACTCTTGACTGCAAAATCAACATAAATGCTAAGAAACTGGAGAGGAGGGGAAAGGAGAGGTGGCTGAAATGCTGAGAGAGACAAGACTCAAGAGAAGAGAACTCTATATACAAACTATTTAGAGGAGGTTAATTCTTTACACTGCTTCTTTCTCCTCCCCTCCCTCTTTCTTAAGCACAGTCGTCTTACTTTCATTAAATTGTGCTGACTTCTTAATTTGACAGGAGAGCAATATTTAATTATATGTGTATTTGTTAGAATGGATTGGAGAAAATTTGTAGCCATATGTTAGTCTTCTTTTTCTTAACACTATTAGTCTAATATTAGCTACATTCTATAACCATACAAAAAATCTCAACTGGACTTGGATTTACTAAGACGCATGACAGGTGTTATAAGAGAAATCTAGCAAATTTGCTTGTACAAGTGTCTAATGTTACTCAAGATAATGTACAATTTTTGATGAATTTAGGATGTGAAATATGGTTCAATTTGATTAAAAACATGACAAACACACATAATGTGTTTTACCAATTCAAGAAGATTTCATGCATACATGAAAGAACAAGGGCATGAAGAAAAAGCAACAGGAGTTTGCATGATAATTTGATCATGCATATATCAATGGTACTAACTATAATCCGTTGAATAAGTAAGAGTTAAAAATTAGAAAATAAGCCTCCTTCTATTCTCTAAAATATAAGTTTTGATAAAAAAAAAATATCTCTAGTAATTATATTCATAACTATTTTTTCTCAATATTGCAATAAGATATTAGAAGAAATCAACAATTCTATATATTATACATCAATAATATTAATGGAGTTCAGAATACATTAATATATATCGAGTATGTACACTAACTCCTTATTAGAACTATTTCTTTCTTTACCATTTATTTTTTTAATCTAAAATAATTAAATTTAAGTTGTCACTACAAATGATATATATAGCTAAATTGGTTTTAATTTTAATTTGTTCTTTTATTTGTCTACTATTTTCATTTTTGAAGGATAAAGAATTGTCATATATATTTATCACATCAAATATCAATAATAAATCTCTAACTCATCTAAACACTCCTCAATAGTCATACAAATCAAAAGTATACTTTTTTTTTTTTGTTGACAAAATATTAATTTCTACAATTGCATCAAGCCTATGTTACACATGGTTATACTATAATATTAATCGAGTATAGAGGCAAGTTGTAAACTAATGTTGTGAATTTGTATAGGGACATTGATGCTTTCAATGAAGGCTTGGCCTATGTGCAAGAGGCTAAGGAAGCTTTAATAAATCTTATGGGGGGCAAATTCCTTAAATTGGTAGTATATGATATTGATATCTATGATTGTCTCTTAGCTGATTTATATCTCGGTAAAATTTGTACAGGTAATTAATTATATTTAATTTGAAATTATTAGTTTGAACAAGCTAGTTTGCATAATTTTTTTTTTACAAATCTAAATCTAAAATGTGAAATTTTGAAATATAAGTTATGTAAATTTAATTTTATGACACAGGAAACATTGTTGTAAGAGAGTCACATCTGGCAGTACCATTTTTTCGACAAACGACTGTAGCTTAACCAGGTTGGTTCAAGAATACATCTTTTGTTATTTCTCTTATCTATTTTTTTTACACAAATTTTAAAGGGTCTTTCAAACTAACTATTTTTTAACTTCTGTTTAATAATATATTTTATTTTCTAACTGCAGGGAAGAACTTTGGGTCAATCCAAATCCACATAGTCCATGGGATAATAAGTTAGAGGATAGAAATAAATGTTTATATATGAGTTTATTCAATAAACCAATATACATACGGTATTGCTTGTTTGATGTTTAATATATTGAATGGCACTAACGATACTGATTAATAAAATGATGCATTTTATTTATTCTTAATATCTTGTATTTTAATGGTATGTATGCGATGTGTATTAGCCATTAGGTTTGCACAATGTCGCATTTTTCCTTATTTTTGGTTATCAAGTAGCATGTGAATTTCTTTATTATTTGGTTAATTACTTAGCAACCGTGTATTATCTTTTGTGTAAATTTAATTTATCATTTGAGTGATGTAAATGATTTTTCTCTACCTTATACCATTGATGATTTTAAAGCTGTTGAATTTGCACTTTTATGATTTTTTTAATTAAACTCCGTGAAATTGTCTTAATTTTGGGTCGTCCAGATTTGAAAAAAATTTGTTTGTCGTTCTTTTTATTCATTCTTTGAAACAATTAAATTACTCGAAATTAAAACTTCAGTTTATTTGATTGTACAGAAATAATACTACGATAGTCAATAATATATTGTATTCCAATACATAATTTTTTTGATTATATTTTCCCGCTAATTATAAAATTATAAAATACCATACTAAGAACTGAATAATAAGGAGCTCCAGGGAAGATAAAGTATCCCTGCAGAACAGGTGCACAGAATTTTTGTTTTGCTGTGGCTTAGTGGAGGTTTTGGTCTTAAATAAACCAGAAAACCGTGAAAAAAAATTGCATTATGTAAAAAATAATGTTTTACACAAATATCATTTGAGCAGCTCAACAACGTATGGTTTTACTATCTCTCCTCCTTATTAAGAAGAATATTGTCTAGATTCTGCAAGGGTTCTGATTTACTGTTTTTTTTTTTCAGAATGATACTTAGCCGTTGAATTTTCAGATCACACATAGATGAATTTTTCAAATTATGAGCTTCAACACTTAAGTATGCATTGGTCACGCCGCATATGATCCCAGTGCCCGTAGACCGCGCGCTGCACCCGTGGACAGCGCCTCTGAATCACGCATGGCACCTGCGGACCGAGCCTGTGCACCGCGCACCCTTTTTCTTTTTTTCTGTTGAAGGCGGGATTCGAACCCAATTGGTGCCAAAATTCTTACCATTATATTAGAGTTCACATGTGTTATCTTGTAGATAAATATAGTATTTAACTATTTTTCTCTATAAAATTGATTTAAATTATCTCTCATCTTTATTAAGGAGCTTAATGTTTTCTACTACATAATTTGCTCCCGTTGCTGTGCATAGACACAATTACTAGTATTAAAATACTCCTTTATTTAATCTTAGTTTTTGATAAAAAGGGTTAAAATCTTAAACTTGAAGTGGACCGTATTTAATAAACATTTTTTTTACAAAAAAAAATATTGTCCACATCAAATATAACAGTCTAGACACTTAATTTGAAAGCTTAAAAACAGTTCTATATAACCGTAAAGTAAAAATATTTAGAAGGTTGTAATTCGGAAAAAAAAAAACTGAAGGGGTAAACTGTAAATAGAAATAGAAGCATAATTACATACAATCGCCGCTTGAATAACAAAGCACTAATTTTGGTATAACAAATATATAATAAGATTCTAGAGGCATATTAGTAATCTAATTTTGGTAGATACGTACAAACAAAATTTTAGAGAACACAGCATTAATTTAATAATTTGCGTAAAATTTGCTGTTATAATAAGAAAAAAAATTAGCAAAACACAATCATTTACGGGTCCAGATCAGCTAAAGTAGCTAAATTTGAATTTAGATCCGGACCGTCCGATCAGAATATAGACTAATACAATCCGAGATAAAATGTACATGACCGTTTTAATATTCTTTTACCATAGGAAATCCGACAGTTCGAATCCAGTTTAAAAATTTAAGTTATTTAGGGATATGAATTCATTATTGCGATGGATAAGTAAGAGCATGTTTAGCTTCCTCGCCATGTTCTTAGAAGATCCAACAATCATAGAATCTAGGCCGAAATTTTCAGTTGAATTTCACCTCAAACATTATTCAGCAGAACATCATTCTCTTAATTATAATTATACAGAGTTAAATCTTTTTTTTCGTGTATCCTTCATCTCCAATATAATTTTGTCAATCAAACCGGATTCAACAATTTTTTTTTTTTTATTTTCTTTCCATTCCGTCCGTTCTTGTACTCTCCATCCAAACAATGTGTTAATTCAATCAATGAGTACTGTTATGCTACTGCAGCGAAGTAGGCTTCAACCAATTCAGCTGTTATTCGTGGGAACACTATTCTAAAAAAAAATATCAAAAGTGATTCAAAATTGCATCAAAATATTAAACATGGCATAGAAGCCTCAAATGCTCTGTATTTCCATGAATGCTGGCCCAAGCAATGAAATAACTAATCCTAAACCCAAATACCACGGCTGAATACGCCAAAAGGTACTCTAAACCCTGTAAAATATTTTTAAAAAACTAAACCCTATCAAATATGTATACAGATTTGTCAAATATCATCATTTATTAACTACCCATCAATGCATTTGTTAGTCCCAAAAAAATTTGGGATCAGAAAAGTCGCAATATATATACTAATCAGCTGATTAATCGATCTAAATAGACATTCTTTTACAACACTGGGTTGAACACTTAAAATTAACAATTATGTACAAATTTGTACTTGCATCGTTGGATAATTGAGAGTAAATTCTTTGCTATATTTGTCTGACATTTGCTAGTCTCACTAAAAAAAAAAGACATTTGCTCATCTCTTTACCTTTTTTTTTGAGAAAAGTTTCTCTATATCAGAATCACTGTGAGATGACTCCTTGAGAAATAATCGTCTGATTATTTGAAAAAAATTCATAACAGTTTGATTACCACCAGTGACTAATTAGCTGATTAATCAATCTAAATAGACGTTTTTTTACAACACTGAATTCAGCACTTAAAATTAACAATTATGTACAGATTTGTGCTTGCATCATTGGGCAATTGAGAGTAAATTGTTTGCTATAGTTGTCTAACATTTGCTCAATTTCACTCAAAAAAAAAGATGACCCCTTGAGATATTTTTACTATTCATATGGTCCACATTAAATGTGAATGAAAGCGGTGAAGTATTTATTTAATTATTTCTTATGCTTGGGGAATGAGAAGTGGGGACACATATTTTAAATAACATAAAGTTCATTTGAATTTCTTGTGTTTGGGAAATGGGGAGTGGGGACACATATATTTTAAATAGGAAAAATTGTGTCCATGTCACTCCAAAACCTCTAATTTTGAAAAATGTTACTCCAAATTTTGAGTTCATGCCAATGCCATTACAAATTTCATCTATTCCTTATTTTGTCCCAAATACTGTATTAGTCTATTAAATAAAATAAAATAATAATGATGACAAAAATGCCTTTCTCAGAAATCATGAACCTATCCCGTGCTTCTCTCTCAACCCATCATGCTTCGATCTCTCTCGTGCTTCTTAGAAATCATAAACCTCTCTCCAGTGCTTCTCTGTCAACCCATCATGAGGAAAAATCACAAACCCAACCTCTCTCGTGCTTGTCTCAACCCTTCGTGAAGAAGAGGAGGTGGCCGATTATAAGGAGGCGCGATTCATGGAGGAGGAGGCGTTAAATGGTGTGATTTTTAGCAAAGAGGCGATAGATGTAGGAAAGGGACAAAACATTTGTATCCAGGATATAATTGGAAATATATAAATACGTATATAAACACAAAATTTTTCATTTAGTTTTTAATAAATTTAATAGACTAATACAGTATTTGGGGCAAAATTAGGAATAGATGAAGTTTATAATGGCATTGGCATGAACTCAAACTTTGGAGTGACATTTTTCAAAATTAGAGATTTTGGAGTGGCATGGGCATAATTTTTCTTTTTAAATAACATAAAGTTCATTTGCAATGAGATTTCAGAATTTGTATTCTTTCACCCCAATAATGAATGGTGTAATGGTGTAAGGGCTGCACTTTCTATTTTTAGTTTGAAAAGTTCATGCAAGTAAGCTCAATATATATGTTAGCTCAAATTATAACAGAAAAGCAAAGAGCATTACTTAAGAAATTTTCTCTGTAAAATTATCATTAGTAAAGTTTGACGCAAACAACTGCAAACTAGAACAAAAAGTCAAAAACTAGTCAAAATTAGCACACAAAATTTTTATTATAATGAATTCAACATCCACTATTATCATTATTGACAAATCATTGCCTTACATTAACTCTTAATTCTGAATAGGAGTATATATATACTCAAAGCTAAATAACAACATCAGGCCATTAGAATAATAGAAAGGGAAAATAATGTCAGGAGAAGCGGTCAAGTGGACCAAAGTCCCTTTTTACAATTATCTTAAAAGGCATTGATGTCAAATAAGCTTTAAAGTAGGCATAAACCAAGTAATGTGGTTTTTTAAATCGAAAGGGGCAAAAGGGGTATTGATGAGTATTGTTTCACTCTATGTTACATATGAAGGTAACCTGAACGAAGTACCTTTAGTCTATTTATGAAGTAGATGCAATTTCCTTTGAATCCAGTGAAATCACTCACTCTGAGTCAGAAACCAGAGTGAGTCTATGGTACTATGCATATTATAATTTGTTACTGTATTACAGTTCTATATTATAATTTTCAAATTCTAACGGTCGATCCCAACCATTCATCTTATTCTCCATATTAATATGTGTTTGGAGACCAAATTTTACATTTTTTGAAATTTTTTACTATTTTTTTAGATTTATTGAAAATCACTGTTTTTGGATGGTCCAGAATTTTCAAATCAAGTGATTTTCTAAATATCTAAAAAAATAGTAAATTTTTTTCAAAAAATATAAAATTTGGTCTCCAAATACATATTAATATGGAGAACAAGATGAATGGTTCGGATCAACCATTATAATTTGAAAACTCGAATATAGAGCCGTAGCTAGGGGTGTACAATGGGCAGGTCAATGATATTTTATTAAAATTTGAATCCAACCCGATTACACCGGGTTAAAAAAATTATTTACTTAATCCATCCATAACCTAACCCAACCCATCTATTTTTTATACACGGGTTATGCGGATTAGACGGGTTAAATGGGTTAAAATTTTGATCAAAAATTTATTATATATTTTTTTACTATTTTTATTAAAACTAGATACAAATAAAAGTGACAAACAATTAGTTGAAACAATGTTTGAATATAAAAATATATATATATAAAATGTAGACATGTAGTATTAAATATTAGAACTATTTTAGTACTAATATTCAAAATACTAAAATAGGAACAAATATGTGAGCAAATGTAGGTTATTTCGAACAAATCAATAAAGACAATAAATTATCCTATAAAATTGTAAGTACTGATATCTGGTCAGCAGTCTTTGATCTATGCTCATGGAACTATACTATTTCATTCCTTTTTCCAACTTTATTTTTAAATTAAAACCTGGTAAAAATACCAATCAGAACAATTCACCTTCGTAATTACTTGCACTGTACCAGTACACCAACCAATTAATTCATCACCTCAAACACCTAACTCACATTGAAATGCAATAATTTCAGTCTTAGAAAACTTAGATAAAAGTATGCCTAATGGAAAAATCATAATAGCTCCAAGAAAGATTCAGTACAGGCCGTAGATTTGAGGCCGGGTCCGGATATAAACGGGTTATTAAGAGCAAATTTATGACCCAATCTAAAGTAACGGGTTTGTCAAAATCCAACCCGTATCCGACCTAGTAACATCTCAACCCGGTAAAATACGGGTCGGGTCTAACGGGTCAGACGGGTCGGATGGGTCGACAATATTTTTGTATACCCCTAGCCGTAGCATAGTAATAATCCGTGATATGCATAATACCATAGACTCACTCCAGAAACCACGAGCAAAAGTTTCGGTAATTTTTAAGAACAATATTCGGTCTTCAATGCTTCTAAGCATGACCCAACATGGGTTCTTTTTCCATTACCAAATTTGAGACAATGAATATAAAATTTTAAATTTGTGAATTCATAGGAATGATTATGAGAAACACTCAAAATCTCTCCACGAGACTCAACAAGGTAAGGACCTTTTAACGGCTTGACATAATTTTTTTTTATATTTTGGTGAAGTCATAGAGCTCTTTGTGACTACTAATATCCATAACTTTTGTAAACCCATTATAACTATCAAACCCTGAAAAATATATATTTTATTATGAAATAAAGCAGTGTTTTAAATAGCGCACTATAGCGTTTTTCAACCAAAAAAGCTATGGCGCTATGCCTAAATAGCATCGCTATTTGAACATAGCACAATTTTTTTAACCCGTACGCTATTTCGCGATAAACGCTATTTGAACCATTGAAATAAAGTAAAAGAATAATAAACAAGATATTGAGATTGTATAAAGATGGTTATGCTTTATTCATATATTTTTTGTTGTGTCTAATACATTCATACAAAATTTTTATTTATAGACTAGAAAATGTAAATTACAAACTATCTAATATTAACTCTATTGATAAATATGAGAGAAATATACTTCTTTAAAGAGAAATTTTCTTACAATATGGACATTCATAAATACTTAATTTATAACATATTTAAAATAGTAATGTCGGTATTGAGTCCCGCGTCTAAGTCCAATGATGTTCCACCCGACCAATCTTTCCATCTCAGTGATGAACACATAGTCGTCACTTTGGAAACTCGGAGGATTACACCAAGTAAACATCATGGGAAACCAAATTAGATTACAAACATGTAGAAGAGGGAGAGGAACCTCAGTATTGCTAACGGGATTCAGAAGAGAGTAATTGTCAGATTTATCATATTGTTTGGTGAGAATATAACTATACCAGTAGATCCAAGGAGGCTCTTGCTAGAGGAGCAGCCACCACGGATGGTGTATATTTTTTTTAAAGCGATAGAGTTGAACTGCAGATTGGATCCCTCGCTGACCAAGGTCTGAGATGGAGGAAGAGAGATGCCAAGTATTACAAACTGCTCGGAATCGAACGAAATCTCCGATTTCGAAGATATTGTTCAGAATAAGAGATAAAAGTTCCGGTGGAAGATCCGTCCAATTTCTTTCTGTTTCTGTTTCAATTGCCGCCTCATTCTCTTCCACCATGTTTTGTTTCTTGTAGGATTTTTGTTTGTTGTGACCTGTGGCTTAGTGGAGGTTTTGGAATTTGATCTTAAATAAGGCTGAAAGGCGTGAAAAATCAAATAATGTAAAAATAACCTTTTGCACAAATATCCTTTGAGCAGCTCAACAACGTGTAGTTTTACTAAATTAAAATACTCCTTTATTTAACATTATTTTTGATAAAAAAAGGTTTAAATTATAAGAGGGGTGCTATTTTGAAAGCACAAATATTGAGCAATGAGAGAATAATTACATAATGGTTGAATATGTTATTGTGTTCTTTCTAAAAGGGTTAAAATAAGAAAATGCATGATAATTCAAAATTTTGAAATAGCACAAAATTATGTCAAATTTAGTAGATACCCTATCTGAATCATAGAATGTTATAATATTAAAAATTATGCTTGATAATTATAATCAAAATTTTGAATAATGATTAATTTTGGGCCTTTGATTGATAATTAGGAAACCATGCGAAGAATTTCAAAATAAAAATATAATAAAAATGTTGTAAATATACAAAATTGGTGAAAGGCCGTGGAAACATATTGAGCCGGTTTAATTATTTCCAGTTAGCTTATTATTATTTAGAGTTTTTTCGAAAATGACTGGATTATGGCTAGAGCTGCTAATGAGTTGAGCCGGCTCGCGAATCAATGAGTTGAGTGGCTCAATATTTCATAATGAATCGGACTCGAAACTAAAAAATGTCCTAACTCGACTCGGCTCACTTTTGAAAGAAAAAAGCTCGGCTCGACTTGACTCATGTAAACACTTGCCTCGACTCAGCTCGACTTGCGAGCTCGTGAGTCGGCTCATATTACATGTTAAAAAAATGATTGATGTGAGATAGAGATATTCTTGTGACTTTAAATTACATGTCGAAAAACTTTGATTATTTTTTAAAGAAATGATCTAAAGAAATTTGAAAAAAATATCATTTTTTTTAAATAATTTCAAAATGCTGGCTTATATTACATGTTGAAAACTTTGAAATTTGAAAAAGAAAAAATTTGAAATTTGCAATATGAAAAAATTTGAAATCTGAAAAAAAATTTGAAATCTGAAAAAATTTGAAATCTGAAAAATTTGAAATCTGAAAAATTTGAAATCTGAAAAATTTTGAAATCTGAAAATTTTGAAATCTGAAAAAAAATTTGAAATCTGAAAAATTTGAAATCTGAAAAAATTTGAAATTTGAAAAAAATTGAAATATGAAAAAAATTTGAAATCTGAAATTTTTTGAAATATTGAAAAATTGAAATCTGAAAAAATTTGAAATCTGAAAAAAATTTGAAATATGAAAAATTTTGAAATTTGAAAATTTTGAAATCTGAAAAATTTGAAATATGAAAAAAATTTGAAATCTGACAAATTTTGAAATCTGAAAAAATTGAAATATGAAAAAATTTGAAATATGAAAAAAATTGAAATATTTGGAATCTGAAAAAAATTTGAAATCTGAAAAAAATTTGAAATCTAAAAAAAAATTGAAATCTGAAAAAAATTTGAAATCTGAAAAATTTGAAATCTTAAAAAATTTGAAATCCGAGAAATTTGAAAACTGAAAAAATTTGAAATCTGAAAAAAAATTTGAAATCTGAAAAATTTTGAACTCTGAAAATTTTGAAATCTGAAACAAAATTTGAAATCTAAATAATTTGAAATCTGAAAAAATTTGAAATTTGAAAAAAATTGAAATATGAAAAAATTTGAAATCTGAAAAATTTTGAAGTATTAAAAAAATGAAATCTGAAAAATTTTGAACTCTGAAAATTTTGCAATCTGAAACAAAATTTGAAATCTGAAAAAAATTGAAATTTGAAAAAAATTGAAATATGAAAAAATTTGAAATCTGAAAAAATTTGAAATCTGAAAAAAATTTGAAATCTGAAAAATTTTGAACTCTGAAAATTTTGAAATCTGAAACAAAATTTGAAATCTAAATAATTTGAAATCTGAAAAATTTTGAAATTTGAAAATTTTGAAATCTGAAAAGAATTTGAAATTTGAAAAAAATTGAAATATGAAAAAAAAATTGAAATGTGAAAAATTTTGAAATATGAAAAAATTTGAAATCTGAGAAATTTGAAATATGAAAAAATTTGAAATCTGAAAAATTTTGAAGTATTAAAAAATTGAAATCTGAAAAATTTTGAACTCTGAAAATTTTGAAATCTGAAACAAAATTTGAAATCTAAATAATTTGAAATTTGAAAAAATTTGAAATTTGAAAAAAATTGAAATATGAAAAAATTTGAAATCTGAAAAAATTTGAAATATGAAAAAATTTGAAATCTGAAAAATTTTGAACTCTGAAAATTTTGAAATCTGAAACAAAATTTGAAATCTAAATAATTTGAAATCTGAAAAAATTTGAAATTTGAAAAAAATTGAAATATGAAAAAATTTGAAATCTGAAAAAATTTGAAATCTGAAAAAAATTTGAAATCTGAAAAATTTTGAACTCTGAAAATTTTGAAATCTGAAACAAAATTTGAAATCTAAATAATTTGAAATCTGAAAAATTTTGAAATTTGAAAATTTTGAAATCTGAAAAGAATTTGAAATTTGAAAAAAATTGAAATATGAAAAAAAAATTGAAATGTGAAAAATTTTGAAATATGAAAAAATTTGAAATCTGAGAAATTTGAAATATGAAAAAAATTTGAAATCTGAAAAATTTGAAATCTAAAAAAATTTGAAATCTTAAAAAAATTTGAAATCTAAAAAAAAATTGAAATCTGAAAAATTTTGAAATCTGAAAATTTTGAAATCTGAAAAAGAAATTTGAAATCTGAAAAATTTGAAAGCTGAAAAAATTTGAAAAAATTGAAATATGAAAAAAATTTGAAATCTGAAAAATTTTGAAATTTGAAAATTTTGAAATCTGAAAATAATTTGAAATCTGCAAAATTTGAAATCTGAAAAAATTTGAAATCTGACAAATTTTGAAATCTGACAAATTGAAATCTGAAAAAATTTGAAATCTGAAAAATTTGAAATCTGAAAAAATTTGAAATCTGAAAAAAATTTGAAATCTGAAAAAAATTTAAAATCTGAAAAAAATTTGAAATCTGAAAAATTTTGAAATCTGAAAATTTTGAAATATGAAAAAATTTGAAATCTGAAAAAAATTTGAAGGTAAGGCTCATGACAAATGAAGGTATACATGTAAATTCGTCTCTACATGTTAATTAAGTAAACATCAGTATGAAGGTAGGCCTCATAACAAATGAAGATATACATGTATTAAAAATACGAGTCGGCTCGTGAGCCGGCTCGCAAGTTCATGAGTCGAGTCTAACTTTTTCTTTTATGAGTCGAGTCGAGTCGAGTTTTTTTCTTTTTCGAGCCGAGTTTTTTCTTTCAAAAATGAGCCGAGTTAAGAGCTGAATTATTGGACTACAGGACTACAATTGACGAGCCGAGTCGAATTTGAACCGAATCTTAATCATTAGCAGCCCTAATTATGGCCTTCATTTTGTTATCATGGAAATAGTTTAATGATAGTTATATATTTCAAAATTTGAGAATATTACGATTCCATGGGAATTGGACAAATTGATTGATCAATTAGTTCACGGACATATGCAAAGGAAAAAAAAAACTTATTTAAAATTTTCTATGATATCAATTGCACGCCCTTCTAAACGTCTCTTCTTTTAAAAAGAACACGATAGCATATTCAATCCATTATTTCTAATAAAGAATAAAATTCATTGATCTTATATCCAAAGTTTATTGCGTAAGTTGTGTCCATCATATAATGTTGTTTTTTCATAAGCAAAAAAGCTTTCATTTGAAAATATATAATATGATAAAAAAATATCAATTTCTAATGTCTGATATATTTCTTATCATGAATGCATGAAACAAGCCATCTTAATTTTACTATGTTATTCTTATGGTAATTTTCTTCATCTTACTCATTCTTCCAAAATTAGCGGGGGATTAAATAAAATGAATATATTTAAAATTTGAAGAAAGAATTTTTATTTCATAGTTTATGTAACATTGCAAAGAGCCAGGCTATGGTAATAATATACATAGTATTGGCCGAAATGTGCTATGGATTTGTATTTTAATTTTTTATTCAACCTTTCAACGCGTTAATTTTTTTTTACTATATTGGTTTGAAAATTATTGCTTTCGGATGGTCAATTTTTTTTACATCAAGTGATCTTGTACCTATCTATTTTAGATAGAATAAAAAAACATCAAAATAAAAACTTAAAATTTGGTCCCAAAAAATAAAGAATGATCGCTTTCGGAGACTAAAATGTTATCAAATTACACAGTTTTTAGACAGTTAAGAATTAATAACTGCTTCCCAATCCCCCAACAAAATCAGACCCAGCCCCGGCCTCAGCCCGGCCCAATCTCTCTCGCGCACTAGCCCCACCACCGCGCCACGTGGTGGCGATGTGTTGCCGATGCGGCGGCGGCGGCGCCGCTCTATCCTCCGTGAACCCATTCAGGCTATGCACGGGACTCCGCGCACTAGGTTATCTCATGCTACCTCTCGTAGCGGCCATCACTGGTGCGATATACTACGCTGTCGTCGCTGCGGTGTGGGGCCCAAGGATCGTTAAAGCCGGACACGTGTCTGCTATTGCACTCTTCATCGTCATCCTCTTCCATCTCCTGGTAAATTGAAGTAATCGAGTCATTTTGCATGCTTATACAGTTATACCTAGTAATTTACAGATGTTATAAATGTTTAGAACAACACCTATTTGAGTCCAATTAAAACCCAATTTAGTCATTATCTCCAAACACAATTTTTAAATTTGTGTTATACTCTCAATTTCAGCTTGTAATGTTGATATGGTGTTACCTAAGAGTTGTGTTTTCTGAGCCCGGTACAGTACCAGCTGACTGGAGACCTCCATTTGAAGAGGATATTATGGTTCAACCTACTTTTCCAAACGGACATGATGCTTCTGATGTGCATGACCTTGCATCAGTTGATACTGGTATAAGACAGTGTGCTAGGTGCCAGAATTGGAAGCCTCCACGCTGCCATCATTGCTCTGTATGTAAGTTGAAATTCACCTTCCATACGAATACACAGTTTCTTCCATTGGAATGGTGTTAAATTTCATATTATGGTCGTTCATTTATTTAATGTTCTTGTTTTATATATTGAATTAGGTGATAGATGTGTGCTTAAGATGGATCACCATTGTGTATGGGTTGTCAATTGTGTGGGAGCTCGTAACTATAAATTCTTTCTCCTTTTCCTGGTATCATTTGTTCTTATCCACTTCAATTATCATTATTTGCTGCAGTTGTATTGTAGATTTTAAACTTAATAACATAGCTACATTTTTTAGCCATGAAAAGATAGAAAAGAAGAAAAAGACAAAAAATGCAATATGCTTTAATTAAACTTTGGTAGCCAAATCAGTACCTTCATTGCCACAGAGACTAAAAAAATCTCTGTAAATGGACTTAATGTAAAATTTCTAATATGGTGAGCTATCGTAGGTATATACATTTCTTGAGACTGCACTGAGTTCACTGGCTCTTCTACCTCATTTCATTTCTTTCTTTTCGGAAACCTCGAGGCATACCAACTCGACAGAGAATCTGTCTATAACCTTTATTGCTTCTAGTGAGTTTCTGATCTCAGTTATTAAGTGATATCAAGAAAATAAGAAGCATATATGTCATAAAATTGCATTGAATCGGTATTTTGCTGTGAGGATGCGAATATAATAAATATCAAGTTGATGCCAAACCTATAAACCATGATATGAATTATATGCAGATACAAATTTGGATAAACCAAATAATTAATGGGTAAACATTAAACATACAAATTATATAGGTTTAATTGTTTAAAACGGTACAATCATTTCATTAGCAAATAAGTATCAGTTGATTCAGATTTCACGTATTATAACTTGCCAATTTACAGTTTAAATTAGTAACTACTATATTCCTACATTGAGGTTTATTGTAGGTTCTCTTTAAGGAAAAACAAAAATGAAGTGTTATTGTAGCTTGTAGTTTTTTGTAGGCTTATGTGGACCACGCCCTTTTAACTTAGGATTTTATATGTCTAAGTATGTTTCTGTTTACGCGATGGATTTGATGGTCATACTTTTTTGCTTATTTGTATCCTTATTTAGATCCATGTTCACACCAAAGTAATTTCATAGGGTTTATATCTTATATTAGTTCACATTATGGTTGGATGTTGTCAGATTGGTGTGGGGCCTTATATACATCTAACCCATATTTGTCTGGTACCACCAAGAGATCTTTATTTTGGCGTGTTTTGTTCTTAAGGAACAGGAACATAGATTTAGATGTCTTGACATATGTTTTGTTCTTAAATAATCTAGTAATATAATGTTTGAATTACTCTCTTGCAGTTCCTTCCTCTGTAAATAAAGGAATATAGATAAACTTGCTTGTTGTTATTACTGCTTTATTTATTTGTTCCGACATGCTGTGGATTTTTTTTTTTTTTTTTCAGTTTTAAGTGCTGCTTTTGCTCTGAGCTTACTATGTTTCATATCTATGCACGTGTCTCTTGTATTAACTAATACGACCAGTATAGAGGTAATGACATTTACATAACTGAGTGCAATTTAATGATATTTTATGGGTCTGAAAAAAATGTAATTTATTTGTTTCAGATTTATGAGAAGAAGAACTCAGCAATTTGGGGATATGACCTTGGACATTTGAAAAATTTTGAGCAGGTACCGTAAATTTTTGTTGCCAATACATTATTTTCTCTTAAAAAGGTACGACTTTTTATACCAACAATGTTTCGTTTAGGTCTTCGGCACAAAAAAATTGCTGTGGTTTTTCCCTCTATACTCAACCGAAGATTTAGAGAACATCAGTGCGCTTCACGGCCTTGAATTCCCGACACGAGCTAATGTTGTATAAAAGTTCCTTGTCTACTTTATAGAATTAGTTGTTTATTTTCGTCTAGTTTATTTCATTTGTTGTCATTCTTTTATGTAACTGTCATCATGCAATCATTGTCATAATATGCTTGCTGTAAATTATAAAGATGATAAAGATGTTAACGAACTAACAAAATCTGCTGTAAATTATAATTCACATCAGGAACCTTTCAAGGGTTTAAATGAGAATATCTCGAGCATATTTAATGAAATGCCTTGGCTTAATGAAAATAGATGAAAACTAAGTCTGTAACAAAAAAATAAATAAAGTAAGACTAATTAATCAGCGTCCAACAAAAATCTTTTCCCAATTTTCCTTTTTTCTTTTCTTTTCTTTTCCAACTCTATATTTTCTCTGGTGGCTGAGTTGACAGGATGGAGCAGAGCCCCACCAATAGAACAAGGTGAGAAAGTAGAGTTTAAGACAGACTTAAACCGTGTGATTCTGATTAAATGGCTTAGATATGATTGAAATTCTGTTCATATTTTGGATTTAGAAGGAACCTTCCAATTGCTACTCAAAAAGAGTAGGAGAAATCTTATTATCTCACGAACATAGGAAAATGCGTGGGGATTTATTACATATCTGCATTTATTTTTGTTGATTATGTTTTGGTTCTCATCCAAACGACGAGGTTAACTTCGCAATAGCTTAACTAATTAATTAATTAATTTACTATCTAATTTGTATCCTATATATTGGAAATGAAAATTATGGCCAGGGAGGTGCTGGAAATCACAGAAGCTCATTAAATAGAAAGAATATTCTCAAAATTTAAAAAACAAACTCATAATAATTATCTATCATGATCGGTTTATGATTTTGCCAAATAGCAACAATTAGTAACAATAGAAATAATACTCAAATTAAAGAATAATTAAACCTCTCTCGTGTCCAACTTGATCTGATACCTGTCCAAAAATCACATATTAAACACCATGGATATTTACAAGGTTCACATAAATATAAATATAACGCCGTAGTGCATATCTATAATTTGTAGAATATGAATTCTAGAAGCCCAAAATCCATCTCCCCATTGAAAACAAGTACGCAAAAATATCCTTTATCACAAATTAATTTACAATGATCTGCAGTGCATAACCTTAAAAATAATATTGATCATGCAGTGCATACATATATCATCAAAAGTTTCATTCATAGGTACCTCCATTTCAAGTTTCAACCTGGTATGAGCTGCGCAAGTCGTCCCATGGCCCGCAACGGTCGTGCTACAGCTTCTGGTATAAGGAACCGGTAAACATGAAGATTTAAAAGAACACCATCGCCACGACAAGGGCTACAACCTGCCCTCTTCTTTTTCTTCTCTTTCATCATCGGTGATTTCTTCAGTGGTTTCTCATCTTTATTCCAACCGGATTCCATGTTAATGCCATAATTGTTGGATGTCGATTCATTGTTGACAAGAAATGAGAATGATAGTTCTCGGCTTGAATCAGTATCCGGCAAGTCATTGAGGGACCTTAGTGATTCTGCTCGGCTCTTTGTTATTTCTACTTCCTTCGGTATAGCTAAAGGCATAGCAGCCGGAGCGACTTTTTTACTGCTTTGAGATTTCAGGCTGTTATTGAGGCGTGTCAAACCGGATAGAAATTTGGGTTTAGGCATAATTAATTCCTGCAAGAAAAATTATGGATTTGAGAATGTTTTCTGGATGGTGTGTTTTTCTCCTTAAATTTATTTATAAAGTTTTAGTGTAGAAAAAGAGAGGGATAGCATATATAGGGTTTGTGATAGTTTACTAATTAGCAAGTGGTTTCTTTTGGTTTTCTAGGAAAACTAATTAATTACATGAAACGCCATTTCACAAACTTTATCTTGGATAAAATTTATAAATTAATATTTGGAAATGTTATGTATTAAACTTTATTTCGTATACGCCATGAAGAGATTATGTAAGTAAGACAATTGTCAACTATGCAAGACTTATTTTCTTGCATCAATATTGGGGAACAGCTTATCTTATCCTAGGGGAGCTAATTAAAACTACTGTCATCTATAAATGGATATCTCCATTTTTGTATCAAAACCGAGAGGAGGTTAGCATATTAATTGGTTTTCTTATCTCTTTTTGCGAAATTAATTAACGCCTATATTCTACACCACCTCAATAAGAAATGGAAAATTAACGCCTATATCTACAAATCAGCTTAATTTGACAAATCTTTGGATGATCAAAGCATGGATATTTATTAATTATAATTAAGACATTATGTTCAGAGGATATATATGAAGAAAATTTTAATTAATATTGGTTAATTACGGTTCCAATCTTGGATATTCCTTACACACCAATTGTACAAAAAGAAAGAGAAAAGAGAACATCAATTTTGAGGTTCTTTTTATCAAACGTGCTTTTGCTTAGTATATATATAATATGACAATTTTGTTGTCATTGAGAACTTTGTTATTTCAACCTTAATGTAGAAGGAAAATATTGTTCCCTAGAATCAACAAGTTATTACCCCTTTTTAAGTAGCTTGAATAGGGGCTAAAGTTTTCCAATTTTGACAGAAATTCACAGCCCTGTTGTCTCAAAATATAAAATAAAATAAATACATAAAAGAAGTTCATAGCAACTCCTCACAAAAGAAGAACTTGCAGTAGAAAGTATAGCTGTTTGCCTGTTTCTTAGATTTCTCTCTCCTCTCGCAGCCTATCAGGCTTGTACTGAGTTTACACTTACATGGGCTCCAATAAAATTGGGTAAAGAGAAATGGAATGCCAGTACGTTTAATTTAACATAAAGACATTTATTTGGGCTTAATTGTAGCCCAAGAGAAAGACCTTGAGTTGAGCTCTAGCCCAGTAAAGATGTAGACTTTGAGTTTCACCAAAATGTGGAAGAAAGAAGAAAATCCTAGCTGCCTCTGCCATCTTCTTCTTTTCATCTCGCGTTGCAAGTTTTCTCAGCCCCGTCCGTCTCCATCCTCCCATCTCTCCACCAGCAAGCCTCCTCAGCCCCGAGCTCGTCTCCCGCTCCTCCTTTGAGGGGGGGGGGGAGCGGGGGATTCGCACCGATAACCCTCTCCTGTTCTTCTCTGCCTTTTCCATTCTTTCCTTTGCCCTCTTCCACTCTCATCCACCCCGCTTTCTCTTCAAAAAATCCTAACCGCTAGCAAGCGCTACTCGTTCCTGCTCCCTACCTCAGCACCTATCCGTCAGAAGAAGAGAAAGTTGACGATAATAGTCCTAGTCATCATCTCTCTTGTCTATCGACACCTTCTCTTCCTTCACTATTATTGGAAGAACTAAAGACAGTTGGCGGCAATAGTCCTAGTCGTTGGCTCTTATCTCTCTTTGCACTCCCACCACCGTGGCACCCTATCTTCTCTGCCCGCAATCAAAATAAAAAAAATGTCTCATTTCCTTTGGTCGATAGCCAGCCAATACTGAAGGTTATCGGTGTGAACCACTAAAGGATATGGTTTTTTCTTTTGTTGTTTTAGTTGTTTGTGTTGTTAGATGTTGATGTTTAGATGTGGATGTATTTTAGATGTTGATGTAGTGTGGATGATGTTTTGGATGTAGAACGATAGATGTATTTTAAGTTTTAATTAATAAAAATTATACTTGACAACCACTGTCAAGGTTTAAAAAAAAAAGAGTTTCATCAAAATGTAACACTAATTGTCATTGCTTTAGATAGCCTTGTTTTCCATCAATTCACCCGATCCCTAAAAATTGGTTGGTTCTAATGATAAAAATTATTTCACGATGAGCTAAGAGTTTTTTTTTTACTCTTTTATGAGCATCTACAGATCTACTTTATTATACTAATTATATTCAAGTAATTTGTATGTACAAAAAATCATCTATTCATTAATTCATCACAAATTTATTTACTAAAGGATATTTTGATATATCTCTACCAATTGAAGGTCTTTGTAGCATTCAAATTGAAGGTATTTGCAACCCTCTTGTAGTATCTCCATATTGCAAGAGAAGAGGGTAGTTGCAACAACAATACAACACTCCAATTGAAGGTGTTTGCAGCACACTAGTAGTGTCTCTATATGACAGGAGAAGAGGTTAGTTGCAACCCTAATACAACACTCCAATTGATGGTCTTTCTAGCACACTAGTAATGTTTCCAGATAGCAAAAGAAAATAATAGTTGTAATCCTAATACAACACTCAAATTGAAAGTGATTGCATGATAGGGGTGAAATAATTCATTATTTTTCCTATCATATAGTCTAAAAAATTGCCATTTATTGAGTTACAATTGCTTATTTTCTAAACAATCAGATTCTTTTTTGTTATTTTACCTAATATGAGAGAATTGCAGATTTTCGATGATATTCAAGCGAAAACAGGCATAAAATGAAGCAATTCTAACACTCAGCCTCAACCATATGGATACCCTCATCCGCATGCGATCTAGAACAACTACTGCAGGAAGTTATGTCCTCTGTGTGGTTTAACCCAAACCGCATGCGACTCAGGCATCTGCACACAGAAACTGCTAGAATAGCGGTTACAGATCTAATTGCTAACCAAGGCTTATATAAGCATCTAGACGTCCAGGAAACATTATCTGTCAATCTCTGAAACTCCAAAGACACATTTACATCAGAGAGCACTTAAAATTAGGGTTTTCTCTTATGCAGGCTATGCAAATGAGAGATCAATAAAATTAGGGTTTTCTTCATTAGAAGAGAATGAGTAGAGACAAGACTCGAAGACAGCTCATGAGAGAAAAGGCAGCATAGGTGTCCACTTTCCATCTCTCTCTCTATTGCTCTCTTTCTTAATGTCTTTTGTCTCTTTTGTTGTTGAACCCACCATGAGCAGCTAAGCAATCCTTTTCTAGGGTGAAGACATGTAATCTTGAATTCTTATGAGTTTAATCTAGTTGTTTATTTATATTTGTTATTGCAATATGATATGAATTCTTACTGAGATTTACTCCTTATGTTCTTACTTATTCGGTGCTTCAAGCAACCTCTTGTATGCATTGAGATGTACACTCTTTGTATACCCTTATGGGATTAACCAATAACCAAAGGATATAAGTATCTTAGATACAAGTAAAATAGACCGACCAAGTGACCACTTGTATCCGAACTTTAGATAGGGACCTATTAGGATATAGTTTGATAGACGAATGTCACTCTATAACCAATAGTGATTAATTATTGCTATTATGAAAGGTTAGGGGACGGATTGACCAAGTGAACTTGACCCTTTTGTAATATTAGTAATTATAACTTATCATTAATCTTCATACAATTGTATTAAGTACCCAACCATGACTTAATTAGGGTGTTGTATTACTGACCAGTAATCAACACTAGAACAGGATTAGAAACTCTCATATTGCAATTGATACCAGTGTAGGGCGTGTGTGGTTAAGACCAAACAGTATGCGATTCTGACTGGAGTGGATACTAGCCCTTGTACGATTTTCCTAGCTGTGTGCGGATGGTGACAAAACTTCATGCCACTGAGTAGCTTTACATCGACAGGTATTGGCAGTAGCAAGCGGTTGGTGACAGACCATACGCAATTGTCATGTTATCTAGAACCTAGATTAAATGAGTTTGAATGATAGAATATCTAATTCCTTAGAAGCTCATCTTCTAAATACTTAATCTAATACTACGTCACTGTTGTAATTCAACATTACAACCAAACAACCTACAATCAATGAATCAAACACAACCAACCAACCTAAAGGGGCCAATAACCTAGACTTAGCTAGCACCTAGATCTCTTAATTCACCATCCCTGCAGATCAACACCCCGATTTATACTATACACTAGATTCGTACACTTGCGAATTGACAGTATAGTAGAAAATTAGGGTATAAACATTATTAACATTGATTTCTACCCCATCATTGCAGCACTCTAGTAGTGGTTGTGTCTCCATATGATAAGAGAAAAGGGTAGTTGTACCCTAATAAAACACTCGTATTGAAGGTTTTTGAAACACACTAGTAGTGTCTCCATATGAAGAGAAGAGGGCAGCTACAACCCTAATACTATACTCCAATTGAATGTCTTTGTAACACACTAGCAGTGTCTTCATATGGTAAGAGAATAGGGTAGTTGCAACCCTAAAATACTACACTTCAATTGAAGGTCTTTGCAGCACTCTAGTGTCTCCATATAGAAATAGAAAAAGGGTAGTTTCAATCCTAATATGACACTCCATTTGAAGATCTTTGCTCTTGTAATGTCTCCTGATGGCTAGAGAAGAGGGTAGTTGCAACCCAAATACGACACTTCAATTGATGGTCAGCACACTATTAGTGTTCCTATATTGCGTGAGAAAATTGTGGTTGTAACCCTAATACAACACTCCAATTGAAAGAATTTGCAACACACTATTAGTGTCTTTATACGGTAAGAGAAGAAGGTAGTTGCAACCTTAATACAATACTTCAATTGACGGCCTTTGAAGCACACTAAAAGTGTCACCATTTAGCAAGAGAAGAGGGTAATAACAACTTTAATGCAACACTCCAATTAAAGGTATTTCTAGCACTCCAGTAGTGTCTCTATATGGCAACATAAGATGATAGTTATAACCTTAATACAACACTTCAATTCAAAGTCTTTGGAGCACTCTAGTAATGTCTCTATATGGCAAGGAAGATGGTAGTTGCAACCTGAATACAACACTCAAATTTAAGGTCTTTCAAGCACTCTAATAGTATCTCCATAAGATAATAGAAAGAGAGCAGTTGGAACCCTAATATAACACTATAATTGATGGTCTTTGCAACAATTTAGTAGTGTCTCCAGAAAGAAAGAGAAGAGAATAGTTGTAAGCCTAATACAACACTCCAATTGAAGGTGTTTGCAGCACACTAGTAGAGTCACTGCTAGATTGCTCCAAATACCTTCAATTGGAGTGTGAAATTAGAGTTACAAATACTCTATTATCTTGCCATATAAAGACACTACTAGAGTGCTCATCTTCAATTGGAGTGTTTTATTAGGGTTGTAAATGCCCTATTGTTTTGCTATATGGAGACACTACTAGCGTGCTCCAAACACCTTCAATTGGAGTGACGTATTAGGGTTGTAAATGCCCTATTATCTTGCTATATACACTAGTTGAGTGCTCCAAGCACCTTCAATTGGAGTGTATTAGGGTTGTAAATGCCCTATTATCTTGCCATACAGAAACATTACTAGAGTGCTCGAAACACCTTCAATTGGAGCGTTGTATTAGTGTTGTAAATGCTCGATCATCTTCCTATATAGAATCACTACTAGAGTGCTCGAAACACCTTCAATTGGGGTGTTATATTAGTGTTGTAAATATCCTATTATCTTGTCATCTGGAGACACTACCAGAGTGCTCCAAACACCATCAATTGGAGTGTTGTATTAGAGTTATAAATACCCTATTATCTTGCCATATAAAATCACTACTAGAGTACCCCAACACCTTAAATTGGAGTGTTTTAGGGTTGTAAATATCCTATTATCTTGCCATCCTTAGACGCTACTAGAGTGCTCCAAATATCTTCAATTGGAGTGTTGTATTAGGGTTGTAAATGCCCTATTATATTGCCACCTGGAGACACTACTAGAGTGCTCCAGACACCTTCAATTGGAGTATTGTATTAGTGTTGTAAATGTTCAATTATCTTGCTATATAGAGTCACTATTAGAATGCTCTAAATACTTTCAATTGGAGTATTGTATTAGGGTTGTAAATGCCATATTATCTTGCCATCTGGAGACATTACTAGTTTGCTCCAAACACATTTCATAAGAGTCTTGTATTAGGGCTGTAAATGTCCTATTATCTTGCAATATAGAGTCACTAGTTGAGTGCTCCAAATACCTTCAATTGGAGTGTTTTATTATGGTTGTAAATGCCCTATTATCTTGATTTATAAAGTCACTACTATACTCCAAATACCTTCAATTGGAATATTTTATTAGGGTTGTAAATGCCCTATTATCTTGCCATCTTGAGACACTACTAGAGTGTTCCAAATACTTTCAATTGGAGTGTTATATTAGGGTTGAAAATGCCCTATTGTATTGCCATCTCGAGACACTACTAGAGTGTTCCATACACCTTCAATTTGAGTGTTGTATTAGGGTTGTAAATGTCCTATTATGTTGCTACATATAGTTAGTACTAGAATACTCCAAGCACCTTCAAATAGAGTGTTTTATTAGGGTTGTAAATGCCCTATTTTCTTACTATATAGAAACACTACTAGTGTGCTCCAAAAACCATCCATTAATGTATTGTATTTGGGTTGTAAATACCCTATTATCTTGCCATCTGGAGACGCTACTAGAGTGCTCCAAACACCTTGAATTGGAGTTTTGTATTAGGGTTGCAAATGCTCTATTATCTTGCTATATAGAGTCACTACTATAGAGGTCCAAACACTTTCCATTGGAATGTTGTTTTAGGGTTGTATATGCTATATTATCTTGCCATATGGAAACACTACTAGTGTGGTCTAAACACCTTCGATGGGAGTGTTATATTAGAGATTTAAATGCCAATTATCTTGCTATATAGAGTCACTACTATAGTGCTCCAAACATCTTCAATTGGAGTGTTGTATTAGGGTGGTAAATGCCTTATTAGCTTGCTTTATATAGTCAATACTAGAGTGCTCCAAACATTTTCAATAGAAGTGTTGTATTAGGGTTGTAAATACCCTATTTTGTTGCTATATAGAGTCACTACTAGAGTGGTCCAAACACCTTCAATTGGAGTGTGTAAATGCCTATTAACTTGTTATTTGCAGACACTACTAGAGTAGTCCAAACACCTTCGATTGGAGTGCTGTATTAGGGTTTTAAATGCTCTATTATCTTGCTATATTGAGTCACTACTAGAGTGCTTCAAACACTATCAATTGGAGTGTTATATTGGGGTTGTAAAATACCTATTAGCTTGCTATATAGAGTCACTACTAGAGTACTCCAAAGACTTTCAATTATAGTGTTGTATTACAATTGTAAATACCCTAGTATCTTACCATATGGAGACACCACTAGAGTGCTCCAAACACCTTCCACAGGAGTTGTAAATGCACTATTATCTTGCTATATAGAGTCACTACTAGAGTGCTCTAAATACCATCAATTGGAGTATTTTATTAGTGTTGTAAATGCCCTATTATCATTCCATATGGAGACACTACTATAATGCTCGAAACAACTTCAATTGGAGTGTTGTATTAGGGTTTTAAATGCCCCATTATCTTGCTATATAGAGCCACCACTAAACTGCTCCAAACACCATCAATTGTTGTATTATGATTTTAAATTCTCTATTATCTTGCTATATAGAATCACAACTAGAATGCTGCAAATACCTTAAATTGGAGTGTTGTATTAGGGTTGTACATGCCCTGTTATCTTACTCTATTGAATCATTACTAGAGTGCTCCAAACACCTTCAATTGGGATATTTTATTAGGGTTGTAGATGTCGTATTGTTGTGCTATATAGAGTCACTACAAGAGTGCTCCAAACACCTTCAATTGGAGTGTTGTATTAGGGATGTAAATGCACTATTTTCTTGCTATATAGAGTCATTACTAGAGTGCTCCAAACATCTTCAATTGAAGAATTGTATTAGGGTCGTACATGGCCTGTTATCTTACTATATAGAATCACTACTAGAGTGGTCCAAACACCTTCAATTGGAGTGTTGTATCAGTGTTGTAAATGCCCTATTATTTTGCCATCTCGAGATACAACTAGAGTGCTCCAAACACTATCAATTGGAGTGTTTTATTAGGGTTATAAATGCCATATTATTTGTCCATATGGAGACACTGCTAGAGTGCTCCAAACACCTTCAATTGGAGTGTTGTACAAGGGATGTAAATGCGCTATTATGTTGCTATATAGTGTCCCTATTAGAGTGGTCCAAACACCATCCATTATAGTGTTGTATTATGGTTGTAAATGCCCTATTATCTTGCCATTTGGTGAAACTACTAGAGTAATCCAAACACCATCAATTGGAGTGTTGTATTAGGGTTGTAAATGCCCTATTCCCTTGCTATACAGAGTCACTACTAGAGAGTTCCAAGCACGTTAAATTGGAGTGCTGTATCAGGATTTCAAATGCACTGTTATATTGCTATATAGAGACACTACTAGAGTGGTCCAAATACGATCCATTGGAGTGTTGTATTATGATTGTAAATGCCCTATTATCTTGCCATCTGGAGAGACTACTAGAGTAGTCTAAACACCATCAATTGGAGTGTTGTATTAGGATTGTAAATGCTCTATTCCCTTGCTATATAGAGTCACTACTAGAGAGCTCCAAACACCTTCAATTGAAGTGTTGTATCATGATTGTAAATGCCCTGTTATCTTGCTATATAGAGTCACTTCTAGGGTTCTAGAAACACCTTCAATTGGAGTGTTGTATTAGGGGTGTAAATGCTATTATCTTGCTATATAGAGATACTATTAGAGTGCTCCAAACACCTTCAATTGGAGTGTTGTATTAGGGGTGTAAATGCTATATTATCTTGCTATATAGAGATACTATTAGAGTGCTCCAAACACCTTCAATTAGAGTATTGTATTAGGATTTAAAATGCCCTATTATCTTGCTATATAGAGTCACTACTAGAATGCTCCAAACACCTTCAATTGGAGTGTTGTATTAGGGTTGCACATGCCCTGTTATCTTACTATATTGAATCATTACTAGAGTGCTCCATACGCCTTCAATTGGAGTGTTTTATTAGGGTTGTAAATCCCGTATTATCATGCCATATGAGATACTACTAGAGTGCTCCAAATACCTTCAATTGGAGAGTTGTATTCGGGTTGTAAATGCCCTATTGCCATGCCATATAGAGTCACTACAGGAGTGCTCCAAACACCTTCAATGGGAATGTTGTATTAGGGTTGTAAATGCCCTATTATCTTGCCATATGGAGTAACTACTAGAGTGCTCCAAACTCATTCAATTGGAGTGTTGTATTAGGGTTGTAAATGCTATATAGAGACACTACTAGAGTTCTCCAAAAACCTTCAATTGAAGTGTTATATTAGTGCTGTAAAATGCCCTATTATCTTGCCAACTGGAGACACTACTAGAGTCCTCCAAACACCATCAATTGGAGTGTTGTATTAGAGATATAAATACCACATTTTCTTGGTATTTGGTGAAACTACTAGAGCTCTCCAAACACCTTCAATTGGAGAGATGTATTTGGGTTGTAAACGCCCTATTAACTTGCTATATAGAGTCACTACTAGAGTGCTCCAAACACTTTCAATTGGAGTGTTGCATTAGGATTGTAAATGCCCTATTAGCTTGCTATATAGAGTTACTACTACATGGTCCAAACACCATCCATTGGATTATTGTATTATGGTTGTAAATGCAGTATTATCTTTCCATCTGGAGACACTACTAGAGTGCTCCAAACACAGTGTTTTATTAGGGTTATAAATGCCCTATTAAGTTGCTATATAGAGAGACTACTACAGTGCTCCAATCACATTCAATTGGAGTGTCGTATTAGGGTTGTACCCTATTATCTTGCCATATGGAAACATTACTAGTGTGCTCTAAACACCTTCGATTGGATTGTTCTGTTAGGGTTGTAAATGCCCTATTATCTTGCCATATGGAGACACCACTAGAGTGCTCCAAACACCTTCAATTAGAGTGTTGTATTAGGGTTGTAAATGCCTAATGGTCGTGCTACATAGAGTCACTACTAGAGTGCATCAAAACACTTTCAATTGGAGTGTTGTTTTTGGGCTGTAAATGCCTTATTCTTGCCATATGGAGACACTACTAGAGTACTCCAAACACCTTCAATTAGAGTGTTGTATTAGGGTTTTGAATGCCCTATTATCTTGCTATATAGAGTCACTACTATAGTGTTCCATACACTTTCAATTGGAAAATTGTATTAGAGTTGTAGATGCCCTGTTATCTTACTATATAGAATCACTACTAGAGTGCTCCAAAAATCTTCAATTGGAGTGTTGTATCAGTTGTAAATTCCCTATTATCTTGCCATCTTGAGACACTACTAGAGTGCCCTAAACACTCTCAAATGGAATGTTTTATTACGGTTGTAAATGCCTTATTATCTTGCCAAATAGAGACACAACTAGAGTGCTCCAAAGGCCTTCAATTACAGTGTTGTACTGGGGTTGTAAATGTCATATTATCTTGCCATCTGGAGACACCACTAGAGTGCTTCAAACACCTTCAATTGGAATGTTGTATTAGGGTTGTAAATAACCTATTATCTTGCTATATAGACTCACTACTAGAGTGCTCCAAACACTTTCAATTGGAGTGTTGTACAAGGGTTGCAAATGCCCTATTATGTTGCTATATAGAGTCACTACTAGAGTGGTCCAAACACCATCCATTGGAGTGTTGTATGAGAGTTGTAGATGCCCTATTATGTTGCCATCTGGAGAGACTATTAGAGTACTCAAAATACCTTCAATTGGAGTGTTGTATCAGTGTTCTAAATGCCCTATTCCCTTGCTATATAGAGTCACTACAAGAGAGCTCCAAACACCTTCAATCAGAGTGTTCTATTATGTTTGCAAATGGTCTATTATCTTGCTATATAGTGTCACCACTATAGTGCACTAAACACTTTTAATTGGAGAATTGTATTAGGGTTGTACATGCCCTATTATCTTACTATATAGAATCACTACTAGAGTGGTTCGAACGCCTTAAATTGGAGAGTTGTATTAGGGTTGTAAATGCCATATTATCATGCCATATGGAGACACTACTAGAGTGCTCCAAGCACATTCAATTGGAGTGTTATATTATGGTTGTAAATGCCCTATTATCTTGCTATATTGTGTCCTTATTAGAGTTCTCCAAAAACCTTTAATTGGAGTGTTGTATCAGTTGTAAGTACCGTATTATCTTGCCATCTTGAGACACTACTCGAGTGCCCCAAAACCTGCAATTGGAGTGTTGTTTTAGGGCTGTAAATGCCTTGTTATCTTGCCGTATGGAGATATTACTAGAGTGCTCCAAACACCTTCAATTGGAGTGTTGTATTAGGGTTTTGAATGTCTTATTATCTTGCTATATAGAGTCTCTACTATAGTGCTCCATACACTTTCAATTGGGGAATTGTATTAGGGTTGTGCATGCCCTATTATCTTAATATATAGAATCACTACTAGAGTGCTCCAAACACCTTCAATTGTAGTGTACATATGGTTGCAAATGTATATTATCTTGCTATATAGTGTCACTACTATAGTCCACTAAACACTTTCAATTGGAGAATTGTATTAGGGGGTTGTACATACCCTATTATCTTACTATATATAATTTCTACTAGAGTGGTCCAAACACCTTCAATTGGAGTGTTGTAAATGCCGAATTATCTTGCCATTTAGAGACACTACTAGAGTGTTCCAAACACCATCAGTTGGAGTGTTTTATTAGGGTTGTAAATGCCATATTATCCTGCGATATGGAGACACTACTAGAGTGCTCCGAACACCTTCAATTGAAGTGTTGTATTATGGTTGTAAATGCCCTATTATCTTGCAATATAGTGTCCCTACTAGAGTGCTCCAAAAACCTTCAATTGGAGTGTTGTATTACAGTTGTAAATACCCTATTATCTTGCCATCTTGAGACAATACTAGAGTGCCCTAAACAATCTCAAATGGAATGTTTTATTAGGGTTGTGAATGCCTTATTATCTTGCCAAATAGAGACCCAACTAGAATGCTCCAAATGCCATCAATTAAAGTGTTGTATTGGGGTTGTAAATGCCATATTATCTTGCTATCCAGAGATACTACTAGAGTGTTTCAAACACCTTCAATTAGAGTGTTGTATTAGGGTTGTTAAATAACCTATTTTGTTGCTATATAGAGTTACTACTATAGAGCTCCAAGCATTTTCAATTACAGTGTTGTATTAGAGTTGTAAATGCTCGATTATCTTGCTATATAGTCACTACTAGAGTGCTCTAAACACCATCAATTGAAGTGTTGTATTAGGGTTTTAAATGCCCTATTATCTTGCTAGATGAAAACATTACTAGGGTGCTCGAAACACCATCCATTCGAGTGTCGTATTATGATCGATTATCTTGCTATATAGAGTCACTACTAGAGTGCTCCAAACACCTTCAATTGGAGTATTGTATTAGGGTTGTAAATGCCCTATTATCTTGGCATATGGAAGCATTACAAGAGTGCTCCAAACACCTTCCTTTGGAGCGTTATATTAGAGTTTTAAATACTCGATTATCTTGCTATATTGAGTCACCACTAGAGTGCTCGAAACACCTTCAATTGGAGTGTTATATTAGTGTTGTAAATGCCTTATTATCTTGCCATCTGGAGACACTACAAGAGTGCTCCAAACACCATCAATTGCAGTGTTTTATTAGGGTTGTAAATGCCCTATTATCTTTCCATGTAGACTACTAGAATGCTCCAATCACCTTCAATTGGAGAGTTGTATTAGGGTTGCAAATGCCCTATTATCTTGCTATATAGAGTCACTACTTGAGAAGTCCAAACACCTTCAATTGGAGTGTTGTATTAGAGTTGCAAATTTCATGTTATCTTGCCATCTGGAGACACTATAGTGCTCCAAACACCTTCAATTCGAGAATTGTATTAGGGTTGTACATGCCTTGTTATCTTACTAAAAAGAATCACTACTAGAGTGCTACAGACAACTTCAATTGGAGTGTAGTGTATTAGAGATTTAAATGCCCAATTATCTTGCTGAATAGAGTCACTAATAGTGCTCCAAACACTTTCGATTGGAGAATTGTATTAGGGCTGTACATAGCCTGTTATCTTACTATATAGATTCACTAGTAGAGTGGTCCAAACACCTTCAATTGGAGTGTTGTATTAGTGTTGTAAATGCCCAATTATCTTGCCATTTGGAGACACAACTAAAGTGCTCCAAACAACATCAATCAAAGTGTTGTATTGGGGTTGTAAATGCCATATTATCTTGCCATCTGGAGACAGTACTAGAGTGCTTCAAACACCTTCAATTGGAGTGTTGTATTCAGGTTGTAAATAACCAATTATCTTGCTTTATAGAGTCACTACTAAGGTGCTCCAAGCACCTTCAATTGGAGTGTTGTATTAAGGTTGTAAATGCCCTAATATCTTGCCATATAGAGACACTACTAGTGTGCCAAACACTTTCAATTGAAAGGTAGTATTAGGGTTGTGAATGCTCTATTATCTTGCCATATAGAGACACTACTAGAGTGCTCTTAACACCTTCAATTGGAGGGTTGTATTAGGGTTGTAAATGCCCTACTATCTTTCCATAAGGAAGCATTAATAAAGTGCTCCAAACACCTTCAATTGGAGTGTTGTAGAGTTATAAATACTATATTATCTTGGTATTTAGTGAGACTACTAGAGCGCTCCAATGGAAGGTGTTTGGAGCACTCTAGTAGTGTCTCTATATAGAATTTAGAACCCTAATACAACACTCCAATTGAATGAGTTTGGAGAACTCTAGTAGTCACTCCATATGGCATGATAATACGGGATTTACAACCCTAATAAAACACTCCAATTGAAGGTGTATGGAGCACTCTAGTAATGATTTAATATAGTAAAATAACAGGGCATGTACAACCCTAATACAACACTCCAATTGAAGGTGTTTGGAGCATTCTAGTAGTGACTCTATATAGAAAGATAATAGGGCATTTAAAACCATAATACAACACTCCAATTGAAGGTGTTTGGAGCACTCTAGTAGTGACTCTATATATCAAGATAACAAGGCAATTAAAATCCTAATACAACACTCCAATTGAAGGTGTTTGGAGCAATCTAGTAGTGTGTCTATATATAGCAAGTTAATATAGCATTTACACCCCTAATACAACACTCCAATTGAAGGTGTTTGGAGGACTCTAGTAGTGACTCTATATAGCAAGATAACAGGGCAATTAAAATCCTAATACAACACTCCAATTGAAGGTGTTTGGAGCACTCTAGTAGTGTGTCTATATATAACAAGTTAATATAGCACTTACACCCCTAATACAACACTCCAATTGAAGGTGTTTGGAGGACTCTTGTAGTGACTCTATATAGCATGACAATAGGGCATTCACAACCCGAATACAACTCTCCAATTGAAGGTATTTGGAGCACTAATAGTAGTGTCTCCATATGGCATGATAATATGACATTTACAACCATAATAAAATATCCCAATTTAAGGTGTTTGGAGCATTCTAGTTGTGACTCTATATAGCAAGATAATAGGGAATTTAAAATCACAATACAACACTCCAGTTGAAGGTGTTTGGAGTAGTCTAGTGGTGGCTCTATATAGCAAGGTAATAGGGCATTTAAAACCCTAATACAACACTCCAAATGAAGTTGTTTGGAGCACTCTAGTAGTGTCTCCATATGGAATGATAATAGGGCATTTACAACACTAATAAAATACTCCGAATTGATGGTGTTTAGAGCACTCTAGTAGTGACTCTATAAAGCAATATAATAGTGAATTTACAACATTAATATAACACTCCAGTTGAAGGTGTTTGGAGCACTCTAGTGGTGTCTCCATATGGTAAGATACTAGGGCATTGACAATCGTAATACAACACTACAATTGAAAGTGTTTTGAGTACTCTAGTAGTGACTATATAGCAAGCTAATAGGTAATTTACAACCCCAATATAACACTCCAATTGATAGTATTTAGAGCACTCTAGGAATGACTCAATATAACAAGATAATAGGGCATTTAAAACCCTAATACAGCACTCCAATCGAAGGTGTTTGGACTACTCTAGTAGTGTCTGCAAATAACAAGTTAATAGACATTTACAACACTAATACAACACTCCAATTGAAGGTGTTTGGACCACTCTAGTAGTGACTCTATATAGCAACAAAATAGGGCATTTACAACTCTAATACAACACTTCTATTGAAAATGTTTGGAGCACTCTAGTGTTGACTCTATAAAGCAAGCTAATAGGGCATTTACCACCCTAATACAACACTCCAATTGAAGATGTTTGGAGCACTCTAGTAGCGTCTAAGGATGGCAAGATAATAGGGCATTTACAACCCTAAAACACTCCAATTGAAGGTGTGTGGGGTACTCTAGTAGTGACTTTATATGGCAAGATAATATGATATTTATAACTCTAATACAACACTCCAATTGATGGTGTTTGGAGAACTCTAGTAGCGTCTTCAGATGGCAAGATAATAGGGCATTTACAACACTAATATAACATCCCAATTAAAGGTGTTTCGAGCACTCTAGTAGTGATTCTATATAGCAAGTTGATCGAGCATTTACAACACTAATACAACGCTCGAATTGAAGGTGTTTCGAGCACTCTAGTAATGTTTATGTATGGTAAGATAATAGGGCATTTACAACCCTAATACACTCCAATTGAAGGTGCTTGGAGCACTGATGCGTCCAAAGGATATGGTGCAAAGTTTCAGTACAATGATGTACTTTTTAAACCTTTAACACGCGTTTGAGTTAAATTGCAAGTGCACAATTCTATCAAAGTAGTATTTGAGGTATCGATCCACAGGGAGTACGATAAAAACTTAGTTCAAACTTTAGTAATAAATTCAGAAAATAAAATAAAGTAAAGTGCAATAAAAGTAAATTGGGGGGGGGGTTTGTTCTAACAATTCCTAAATTTGGGTTCAATACCCGAATAGAGAGTTTAAAACAATAAAAGTAAATGAATGAAAGAAAGATTGGTTTGCTTTTATGATGAGAAGATCTAGGGGTATTCGGTCTACAATCCCTTGCTAACTCTATTAATTCGGTATTTGTTTGAATTCATGTATGATTTGACGAGGTTTCTAACCTAATATGTTATTAAGGGTTACTTTCGTAAATTAACAACGTGCCTAGGTAATTCAGACTTCTCGATTAGGTTCCTCACCCTAGCTACCTAGACCCATTGAGCGCTTGTAGTCTCTCTTCTCCTCAAATATTGGTACTTCGCAATTAAGTCCATCATACCAATACCCGATTCAAAGTGAGATGTCCTAATTAGGGTTTGGCTTCTCGATTAGGTTCCTCACCAAGTTCCTAACCTTAATTTCTATAGTTCCGGCTTAGATTAAATTGGTTACAATCTTAACCTAAACCTAGGATATTTGCATTCATAATTTGGTACTATCCTATTGATCACAGTCAATTTTGGTTCTTTCGAATCCAAAACGGGATACTACAATTCAAGTACTAACTATGTAATTAACACAAATGATTAAATCACAGAAATTAACATCAAATCCCATAAAACAATCATAATAAAAACAAATAACCGAATAAAATAGAATTAAACAAGTTCATGCATTGACCTAAACCCCTAGAGAGAGAACTACTCCCTCATGGAGAAAGTAATTACACCATTTGACAAATAAAGGAAGTAATTACACCATTACAAAAATTGGCAAAGTAAGAAGAAATGAAATAAAGGAAGTAATTACACCATTTCACAAATCAAAAACCTCTATCTTGCCGACTTCTTGCTCAGGAAACCCTTCTTCTCCTTGCTTGAAAGCTTTCCTTTCTCCAGAATTTATTGCTAAGTATGGTGTGTGTGTGTAGAGAGAGAATGAAAGAATGAGGGATCCTTGAATGGAGAGTGAACCCCCTCTTTTATAGCCAAGGATCATGTCCAATTCAGAGCCTAGAAAGTGGAGTTAGTGGGCGCTATATTTGGATTGTCAAATAGAAAAACTAAACCCTAAACCCCAAAATAGAAAAAAAGTCAAAACCGTGCAATTTTGGCTTTCTGCGGGTCCAGTGCGGATATCCAATCTGCACTACGGGTTGTTTGATCCGCACTGGCTCTAAGTTTCCTTATTTAGCTCCTGTGAATTAGTTGAATGCAAATAGCAGTGCGGATTGCTGACCCGCACTGCGGGTTAAAACTGCTTCTCTGAAGTCTCTGAAATCGACTAAGTGTTGAGTGCAGCTTGGCTCATCCGCACTGCGGGTTGGTGTTAATCCGCACTATGCTCGGACTTTTTCTTGTGCAATGCTTAGATGTTGGAAATGTGGCTAAGTACTCAGTGCGGCTTGTCCTATCCGCACTGCGGGTAGATTGATCCGCACTGAGGGATATTTTCACCATTTTTCGTCATTTCCTGCAATGAAAAACCAAACAACCGAAGTAACTTGATTCTAGGTGTATTTAAATCACTTTGTATTAAAAATACAAGATATTTAAGGTTATTTTACGATAAAATCTAGATTGATTGTGTATATAATTTATGCTTATCAAAATTCCCCAAGCTTGAACTTTGCTTGTTCTCAAGCAATATTTAAACTTGGACTACAATTCAATCTTTAATTTAACCCTCATATCAAGTATACATTTCTTCCAAAAATTTTAAGAAAAATTTGTATGATCTTGACAAAAGTGAGAGACCTTAACGTAAATCGTTATAAATCTAAAATTCAACCCTTGGTTAATCATGATTCACCCCACAATTTGCTTACTCTAATTTTTATTTCCTTAAAGACTTAGAATTTGTAAACTTTGATCATCTAAACTCATTATGAAAATTTCATACTTATTTTGCGAAAATTCTTTTAAAATCCCCCAAGCTTGGAACAAGCTTAGGCTAGAAATTCGAGGACTTCGTGTGTTGAACTTTGCTAAATTCCTTTCTTCTTTTGTTGCTTTTTATTCTATGACACTATAATTCTTTATCCTTAGAACAAATCCGGTTAGTTAAAAGTAGTTAACCATACCCAACCGTTTTAATTCAAAAGTGCATTTTGCATTGCTCTTGGTTCAACCCTTCCATGATACGAACTCACATGTTTAGTGCGAACCCGGTCACTTTACGGGCTAACTAGCAGAGCAAAGTGTCAATAATTCATTGCTACAAGTACGTCATGTGGCCGTAACATAAGCAAGTGGAATTTCTTTTCTAAAATTAAAATTTTAAACAATGTTTCAACATTTTTGCAAAATATCATGAATACACACATCCGTAGGTATTAATTCATACCTATGGATATCCCGATCTTTCTAAATTCGTTTTCCACAAACAAGTATTTTCAAAAACAAATTTAAATCTCTAAGTTTTCATTTTCATAAACTTTTATTTCCATAAAGTTTTTCGCCAAATTATGTGGTTATTTCTAATCATTCCAAGGGTATTCCTAAAAACTTATAAAAATTTGCACTGAAATCTCTACTGTTTTGTCAATCACTCAAATTTATCAAAAATTTTCTTTTTGCCAATTTTAAAATTAAACATGATTTTATACTTTATGCATTTTCAAACAATTAAGTCCAATTATGCAAGACTCTATTTTTCATAACTACATAAAACATCTTGACAAATTTGTAATCTCAGACAATTAAGTTCAAAACTACAAATCCTACTCAAGGTCAAGTAAAAACATAGTTATAAATCCTAAAATTCTGAAAATAAACACAAAAAATAAACATGCATGCAGATAAGTTATGCAGATAAGTTATTCCCATCCCTCAAGCTTAAATTAAGCATTGTCCCCAATGCATAAAAATAAACAAAAGTAAATGGAAAGAAACAATGTCCCGAATTTTAAGGTGGTGGTGGTGGGTGTGATCAATCATCTGCCTCCATGTCATCCACGGGCTCCTTTTCCTCCTTATCACCTTGATCACCTTGTTGGGCTGCAGCCGCCTCTGCTTCTTGTGCAGCTCGAGCTGCCTCTGCCTCAGCCCGTTGTCTTGCCAAATCGGCCTTCATCCGTCTAGCAGCCCTTCTTTGGTATGGTGGTGTCGGTGGGTCATCCTCGTAGTCAGGATTGGTGTTCATGAATCCCTTACGGGCATAATGGTAAGCTGCGGCGGCTTGGGTCTCCACATCATCCATACGGTGATCAAATGCATCCATGCGGTTGTTGAAATTCAGGTTGAGGTTGTTGATGGATGTTTGCATGGATTGCATCAATTCCCACATTTACTGCATGGTTACACTTCCTTGTGCAGCTGCATCGGGTTGTACTTGTGGTTGAGCCTGGGGAATAACCGGTGGCAGTGGTGGTAGTAGCTCTTGTAGCATAAGTGGAGGATCGACTATTTTCCATGTGGCGTAGTTCATTGGGTCGAGGCTAGTTTGGAGAGGTAAACGGTGGTTGATTCCTTGCACTCCCAGATTTATCCATGCCGCTTGTTCATCATCAAACCGGATGAGCTGTTCTCTCACCAACCTACCAAGGTCCACTAGTGTGTACCCCGGTACCACATCATCTCCGGTTGGTATACCAAGCACACGAGCAAAAGAAAAATCCTCGATTAAGTTCCCGATCACAGTTTGCTGAGTTTTCAAATCCTCCAAGAGTCCAGTAGTGCGATTCGGGGGCGGATCTAAGCAAAGTGTCGTGTTGTCAAACACTTGCAAAAGAAAAATCCACCCCATATCTTTCAAGTCCTTGATTGAGCACCCGATCGCACTTATGTGAGCTTTCAATTTCCCCAAGAGCGTGGCAGTCCGATCAGGGCTGAGATCTGCATTCAAGATCACAGGACAAGATTTATTTGGGTCTAGAAACTCATACCTGAAGTTAGCTGGGAGAGGCTTTAATTCGGGAGTGATCTGCTCTGTCTGGCTGGTTGTACGGTCCGTATGAATATTGTGCAGACTGTATGCCTCAACTCCAGCCTGAGCTTTTGGTTCCTTCTCAATTCTAGCTTCTCTGTTTGAGATTCCTCTGGTGTACGGTTAGTATGATCTGGGTACGGTCCGTATGGCAATTCTTCCAGACAGATAGGCGTCATGTCTGCCATGCAGATCGTCTCAAACTCACTTGTTTCATCCTGCAACTCAGATAAATAATCAGAGTAATTTTTAACTGAGCTCTCGTATCCCTCACGGAGTTGTCCCTTAGCTAATCGATCCTCCACGTTGACTACACAGCATGTTTCTGGTTCAGCTAGCCTCTGAGGGAAAGGAACAAGTGGCTGGTAGGGTGGTGGTTTCTCGGCCACCTTCTTTTTCTGTCTGTCAGCTTCATTTTGTAGAGGCCGTACGGGATTGGTACGGACCGTATGGTCTGTCTTCTCATTCACAACTTCAATCGGATCAGGTTCTGACTGCTCGAAAATCACAGGGGGGGTCGATACGGGCCGTATGGGATTCGTACAGACTGTATGGTTAGCTTCTGGCTCGACAGGTATGGCTGGTCCTTGGTACTGTGTTCCACTGGGCGTGCCAGGTGGTTTCTTGGCCCCCATCCTTCTCTGATTCTCAACCTCTTTTAAAAGGTCTAGCATAAGCAAAGTGTCCCCCTTCTTTCTCTGGTTCTTAGGCTCTCTCTGTACAGCCTGTGCTGGGTTGGTACGCCCCGTGTCAGAAGAATCTTCAACATTCACTACTAGTCGTGTTGGATCTGCACGGTCATGGATCTCTTCAGATGGCTTTGGCATGACCTGTGTTGGGTCAGTACGGTCTGTGCAAGGTGGTGTGGAGTCAGATAAGGTTATTGGTTGAAATGGTTCTGCATGGTCAGGGTTTGGTATGACCCGTACAGATTTGGTACGGCCTGTACTAGGCATGGAGGGTCCTTCATAGTTGGTCCCACTCAGCATGGTTATGGATTTTACCTCTCCTCTGGGGTTCATTTCTGGTTGATTGGGCAGTCTTCCAGGAGGTGGTTGTACAGAGGCAGCTTGATAACCCATTTGTTCATTCCTTCTATTCTGATCAACTGAACTGGCCAGTTGGGCATTGAGAGCCTGCAATTGCTCGAAGATCATTTGGTTCATTTTTCCCTGCTCACGCATGAAATTACTCACCGCGGGATCAATGTACGGCTCGGGTGGATCGGATTGGAATGGACAGTTGTTTGAAGTGTCGAATGGTGCATTGTTGTAGAAATTGCGATTGTAGTTGCCGAGATAGTTGACCTGTTCGGGTTCCTCATCCCATTCCGCCAGTGGGCAATACTCGTAAGAGTGTCTCCTATCCCCACACATGACACATGGCTGTGGTTGATGGTTTCTGACTGCCTTCACGCTCATTTTGGCTAAAGCCTCTTGCATGGCCTCCTCCAGCTTGGCAGCTTTAGCAAATAGAGTTGTGATCTAATCAACTTTGGATCGGCCGCCTCCTCCAGCTCGAGAACTGTCACGGCCAAACCATTGTTGGTTGGTCGCCATGTTATACATTAGATCCATGGTGTCTTTTTCTGGGTCTGTCTGGCCTCTGTTGTCGGCTTGTACGGTCCGTAGGAATCTTGTACGGGCCATACAGAGAAGTGACAGATATGGTGGTGCTGGAAGTTTGCCCCTTGCTTCTGAGTTGGTAGTGGTTCTTGGGCTGTAACTTTTCCAATATGTTCCTGCAAAGATGGAAAAAAAAATTAAAATTAAAATCTAGAATTAAGAAAAAATAAGAAAAAGTCCAGAATTTTCGTTGCCATCCCCGGCAATGGCGCCAAAAACTTGTTCCGCACAGAATATATGCTACAAAGTTTCAGTATAGCAAGCTATACCTTTTAAACCTTTGTTATACCCTGTCAAATCAGATAGCAAGTGTACTATCCTATCTATGAGTATGCTCAGGTATCGATCCACAGGGACGGAAGAAAATAACCGGACTTATCCTAAAATTACTTAAGATTCTATAAGTGAGAGAAATTGGTTGGGTTTAGTTCTAACAATTCTAATGATTTATGACAAGTTTAAAAGACAATAAAAAGAATTAAAGTTATTTTTGATTGATAAAAATGCGTTTCCAGGGTTCAGATTCATTTCTGTTTAGCCCCGAGGCATACGGCCCGTACGGATTCCCGTACGGCCCGTATGGGACCCCGAGTTAATGCTGCAGCTACTGTTTTCTACGCTGATACTGATGTTTAAGGTTTCTATCGACCAGATCTAGATAGCTAACCTCAACTTTCGCATTTTGGCCTAGTACCCGATTACCGGACTCAAATACTTCCCTCTTAGATGCGTTAAACCTCAACTTTCGCATTTTGGCCTAATTTATCTAAGTTACTTGTTGGTTTACTAAAAGTATCCAAGGACTTTCGCCTCAAGGAAAGTTTCGCCTTTCGGGTACTCCTTGGTTTTACCCTACTTCATATACTTTATTCGGTTGGATTAAATATCATAGACTTGGCTCCTAACACTTAGATGTGCGCATTCATCTAACGGGATGACTAATCAATTCAAGCAAGCACAAATAAAGCAATCGAAATACTACTCAACAAGGTAAAAACAAAGCATTCAACACAAAATTCAAGTAGCATGCAAACAAAACCAAACTAGAAACTACATCTTAACCCTAGAAACAAAGTAAATTAGCTACTCATGTTCATAAGATAACACAAATAACAAGAGATGAAAGAGTTCATGACAAAACAGTGGAAAATCCGAAGATCCGTTGCAAACTCGCGTTTTTCACTTCTCTTCCTCTTTTCCTCCTCTTGTCTTTTGCTCTAAGAAAGGTTGTCCAAGTCCCAGTGGTGAACCCTTTTTTTTTTTGGTGAGGAATATCTCCTTTAATGCCCCTGATCGCGCCTCCAGAGGCTTCCTTTTCGGCCTCCTTAAATTAAGCTGATTACAAATTCCAGCTGGATTTTCCGAATTAGCGCCCTACGGGCTGTATGGGACCTCATATGGGCCATATACCTGTGCCTTGTCTTGGAGACTTGGTGCCTCTGTTGTGGAACCTTCTGTGTGGTTGGGCAGATCTTGTACGGGCCATATGAAAAGTTGTCAGATCCAGTTTTTCGCTCTTTTTCCTGCAAAATACCAAATAAAGCATAGCAGTACCACATTTCATCGAAATACAAGTAGAAAGTCCACATTTATAGGCCTTAAAGCACAGGTTTCAATGTAAATCAGGGCTGTAAATTAGATATAATATTGAGATATCAACTGAGGTTTAACGCATCTAAGAGGGAAGTATTTGAGTCTGGTAATCGGGTACTAGGCCAAAATACGAAAGTTGAGGTTAGGTATCTAGATCTGGTCGATAGAAACCCTAAACATCAGTATCAGCGCAGAAAACAATAGCTGCAGCATTAACTCAGGGTCCCATACGGGCCGTACGGGAACCCGTATACCAAAACCCTAGCCGCCGCCACCTTCTCCTCTGCTCGTCTGCGCCGCCTAGCAACCCGATCTCCACTTCTGCCTGACAGATCTGCGCCGTTCGCCCTACCGCCGCCACCTCTACTTCTCACCTTCGTCAACAGTAACCTCCACCGCCGGCCACCTCTCCTTCTTCGCCTCCAAGGTAAGCATCCTTACCTTTTCCCTTTTTCTTTTTAATCATTTTCTCTATTTTCTTTTGTTTTGCCGTGTTTTCTGTGATTTCTCGGCCACCACCACTCAAGCCGCCGCAAACCCCCATCTCTTAGAGAAAATCCAAACCCTACAGCCCGTAAACCCAACCCCTACGGCCTGTACAAACTTTCTGCCAAAAACAGCCAACTCCTTCCTAACCCATACAGTCCGTACCCTACACCATACGGCCCGTAGACCTCAAACCTAACAGCCATGTTTTCTGAACACCGCCGAAAGAGACGCCAAGACCGCTCACCATCCCCACCACCCCATCCAATCCCTGAGCCATATGACTCTGGCTCTGACCAAACCTACTCTGGTGGATACACCGACCGATCCGACCGCTTCGCGGTACGGTATTTTGAGATGCCAACTCGTCGGATG
>JARJHM010001111.1:0-69697 GCA_033356055.1 Carex pumila | reverse complement strand
GCAAATAATCTCAAAAATTATTTGATAGTTTGTTGAATCTGCATATGAATCTTGGAAAGATCCACCTTATAAGAATTCGATAAGTAATGTTATCATTTTTGAAGAAAAAGATAAGCCAGGCCGTGCTAGTTGAGAATTTTTTTTACATCGGACTTCCTAGGCCTACAACTACAACTTAACGATCACAATTTGATTCAGCAATAATCAAAATCTAATGGTTAAAATAAAGACAATTATTTTAGAATTTAGATCGACAATATTAAAGCGCATTCCCACTAGAAATGGATGGAATTTGAGGTGATTCTCAATTTAATTCCCGAAGGGTGATCGGATGGTCAAAAATTTTGTAAAATTTTCCAAAACAATTCAATTCCAACTTAGTGCAAATTTCTAAAGATCAAAATCCGAAGTCAAGTTAATTTTCATTTTCCCATTTTCTCTCTCTCCTGTCTTCTTCTCACGTGGTGGGCCATTCTTTGTTTTCTTTTTATGTTTCGGAAGTTGCAAGCTGCCTTCTCTTTAATTTAGTTAATTCTCATTTCAAACATTAATTGTCTGTCAGCCAAATAGGTATTATATAATCAGATGAGAGATCAAGTTACAACATTTTTTGAGTTACAATAAGTTACAATAAGTATTTTTTACATTTTGAAAGTCTAAATTGTCAATCCAAGCCGTTAGATGTGATATTTACAATAAAATGTGCTTGGAGACCAAATTTTATATTTTTTGAAATTTTTTTACTATTTATTAAGATGGGTACAAAATTCAATGGTCTGAATTTGACTAGTTATTGTACCCATCTTAATAAATAGTAAAAAAATTTCAAAAAATTGTAAAATTTGGTTCCAAGAACATTTTATAGTAGAATCACATCTAACGATTTGAATCGACGATTTAGACTTTAAAATGTAAAAATACTTGTTGTAACTCAAAAATTGTTGTAACTTAATCCCTCCTCATATAACCATCTATAGTGACATATATTATTAGTTGTGGGATTAAACAAAATATAGAGATCCGGACTACTACTTTTTTTCATAAATTATACTAAAATTTTAAAAAGTCCGATCAATGTCAATATGATCTTCATATTAAATAGATGAAAAATTTTAAATATATGAGAAATTTAAATAAAAATACATAATTTTGAAATAAATAAAGATTTCTCACAACTAATTCTGTAGTACAAACCGAACACTCATTTCAAGATATTTTCACAATTAATTTCATACATATCCGTGCCTATGGGGTCCACTTTTTCAAAAATTGAATTTCTATCTCCGTCAAATCATATTTCATGTAATCCCATGACAAACGAACATGCCCTAACTTTTGTGCAATTTTAAAAATAGTGAGGCTATGGTTATGGGGCGGATTGATTTGTATTATGGATTAATAATTTCAATTTAAAAATTCAAATAGTAGATCTGAACTTGTAATCTCCATATGAATATATATATATATTATATTATATATATATTAAATTTTATATTTTTTTAGATAAGTAAAAAATTACTATTTTTAAATGGACTAGAACTTTTAAATCAAATGATTTTTTACTTATCTAAATTTTTTTGACGAAATGTAAAATTTTAATGACAAGTGAATTTTCATACGAAGATTATGTTGAAAATCAATCACTAATTTACAATGAAATTTTTGTTTTTAAAAAAAAAAAGGTAAAAAACCCATTTCATTAATTGAAATAGATTTAAATACAAATATTGATGTTTTTAGGGTGAAGCAGCATAAGACAACCCTCAAGTCTGACAAAACGGAAACTAAACAGTTCATACAGCATTAAAATCATAACAGTTGCTAATTGCCAAAAGTAGTTAAGAGTAGCTAAAATTAAGTCATTGAGAATAGGGCTGAGGCTAAGTAAACTAGTAATTTACAATGAAAATCAACTCGAGAGAAACACGAATGGTGTTGTTTCTAATCACCATTTCCCAAAAGGGGTGATGATATTAAAACAACTTAATTTTATATTGACACAACATCATCAAAATATTTTACTATATAGACAATTTTATCCTTCATTAAGTGTTTCTTTTAAAAACCAATTCTCTCTCATATAGTAGCACATAATTATTTTTCCTTAAAAGTTATGTTTTATAAAGTATGTTACTTTATAAAAAATATGTTTTTTTATCATATATTATTTTAAAATATGTTCCTTAAAAGTTACAATAAAATATGTTTTATAAACTTTATGTTATCGTATAATAAGTATTCATTATTTATTTTAATCAAATGTTTAAGATTTTTTGAGAAAATTACAATAGTGAATTGATTTTATTATATTATTAAAATTTATCAACATTTTATATATCAATTTTATTTTATACGACTTCACAAAAAAATAATTAACAATCTACTATAAAAAAATTGTCTATTAACATTTTATCTTCTTTTTTTACACAATAACAATAAGAAAACAACATTATTATTTATATAAAAAATATATTGAATGCAAATTATTATGAATAATTTGACATTCAACTTATAATTAAAATAATAAATTAAAAGTACATCAAAAGTCTACAAACTAACAAATGTATTTGGTTGCAATCTGCAAATTATTAACATACATAGCCTTTTAGCACCATATAAATTACGAACAACAAGAAGTATATCATCACGATTTTCAAACTTCAAATTAAGAAGTTGATTGCTTTCATTTGCATAATTTAAAACTTGGGTTTCAAGGTTTTCTCTTATAAGTTAGGGGATTGATAGATCTATTCAAGTAACAAATATAAATTAATTACAAAACATCAATAAAAAAATTGCTAACAATTTTAATTAAACTAGACTAATAGATTATAAGTATCAAAATAAAGAAGAAGAAAATATAAAAAATTAAAAAACATATTTGAGTTTGAATATATCATATATTAAAGCAAGTGTATCTTAATATTAAAAAAAATTACAAAAAAAAATAAATGCATACCATGAGTCATGAGAAAAAGAAAAGATCAACAAATTTATGTAGCTTTTAATTTTACATGAATGCAAAATATAAAAAAGGAAAAAAATTCTAGTAATATAATTATGGAAACTAAATAATTTAATGATCACTATATTAATTACATTATGAACAAAATGGTAGTTAGAGAAGCATTTAATGAGGGTTAAAATTGTCCATACATTAATTTTTTATAAAATTGTTGTGCTAATATAAACGTGTGTAGTGTCAATATGTCTACCCCAAAAGGCTCATCTCCAAAAGTCTAGAAAAATCAATTGAGTCGACATTGCCATCTTTATTCCTATCATGTTGTGCAATCATACGCTGGCATGCCTCAAGATTCGTGCCTTCTCTTAATCCGAGATTACTTAGTACTCTTTGCAAATATTGGGCATCGATTAAACCATCTCTGTTTTGATCAAAAACAGAGAACGCCAACTTCACTTCATCCAAACTGGGCTCTGATTCCTGAAACAAAGCAGAGAATTCTCCATACTCCATACAAAAATTATCTGTCTGCTCTCCTTCTTTGGTTGTTGGTTCACCAATTCTCTCCATTACAAATAACAGTTCGTCTCTGTTTATTCTAACATCTTTTGTGTCGACCTCGGGTGTCGACTTTGTTTTGTTGAGCGCCTCTTCTATGATTGGAGCTTTGTTATATTGGGTATTTGAGTAAGATATAAGTAAATAACAGAGGGTAATGAAGTTTTCTTGGGTAGAATTTGAGGTAATGAAGTAGTTTTGGGTAGAATTTGTCTGTTATCATGACATAGAAATTGAGTAATATTAGACAAAGAAGAAAAAAAGTGACCCGCCATCGGTTTGTAGCGACTAGAGAGAAGTCAATCTTTAGAATGCTCTTTGGAAGTTTGGATTTACACATTGAGAAAAAAAACCTTCCCTCGGTTTCTAGTGACTAGATAGAAGTCAATATTTAGAATGCTCTTTGGAAGTATGGATTTACACATGGAGATGTAGATGTAAGAAAGGATGAGAGTAATATATTTTGGACATAACTTGTCAAGCAAATATGATAAAAGAAATTGCAAATGCAAGGCTCGAAGGAACAAGAACCGGTTTTCTATTACGTTCCCGATCCAACGCATGATAATGAAAAAGATGAAACAAGCAACGAGATCCAGAATAATGAGTGAAACTATATCATGGAGTAATTGTTGACAATGCGCCTCTATCATCCTCTCCATTTGTTGTAACTTAATTGCTTTCCAACGAATATCTCGTCTACTAGCTAGCTTGAAGTTGTTTGTTGACGTAGCTTGATCTTGTTTCAGAAATTGATGACTGACACTAGTGGAAAAACAGGAATCAGAATTGGCCTATCTGGATCGGTTATATGGGACAACCAATCCTAATAAGTATATGAATCGGTTTATTTAAAAAAAACCGATCTTAAAAACTATTCAGATCGGGTTTTATTGTCAACCGATCCTGATTTATGAACTATCAGGATCGGTTTTTTTGTTAGAACTGATCCTGATACTATCAGGATCAGTTATTCTAAATAACCGATCTTAATAATTGAACTATCAGTATCGGTTGTTTATAAAACCCGATCCTGATAGTGTTCTAACAAAAAACCGATCCTGATAATTGAAATATCTCAAATAAATCTTATTAATTGAAATATATCAGAAAATAGCATCTGGATCGGGTCTATACATAATAACCGATCCAGATAACTTAAATACATCTAACAAATTAAAATATATCAGAAAATAGCATCTGGATCGGTTTTTTACATAATAACCGATCCTGATAGTATCTGGATCAGTTTTATTGCTAAAAACCGATCCAGATAACTTAAATACATCTAACAAATTAAAATATATGAGAAAATAGCATCTGGATCGGTTATGTACATAAAAACTGATCCTGATAGTATCTGGATCGGTTTTTAGCAATAAAACCGATCCAAAAACTATCAGGATCGGTTTTATTGCTAAAAACCGATCTTGATAATTTTTTTTTTTTAAATCGTGATGCGAATTTAAAGGAGATTTACTCCAATCGCTGAAATCTGATTTCAAGAACTAAATAATAAGAACTTACCCTCGACCCGTTGAAGATTTTCATAAATTCAAGAAGGAGAAGAAGAACGCCACAAAGGTTGATGTTCCTATGATAAGTTCAAAGTACAGTCTAAAACGGTAAAGATAAAACCTCTCTCAAATTTATAAAATTCGCTAACTGTATATTATAATAGAGGAAACAGTATTTATAATCTGCTGCTGAAATTGAAAGAAAATAAACATAGAATTACAAAACTTAACCAGCAAATTTGCTGTCCAAAATTAAAAGGAAAGAAACTTAAAATCAGAAAACTTAACCAGTAAAACTGGAAAGAAATATAAAAACCGAAATTAAAATCAGAAAACTTAAATACATCTAACAAATTAAAATATATCAGAAAATAGCATCTGGATCGGTTCTGTACATAAAAACCGATCCAGATAATATCTGGATCGGTTTTATTGCTAAAAACTGATCCAGATAACTTAAATACATCTAACAAATTAAAATATATCAGAAAATAGCATCTGGATCGGTTATGTACATAAAAACCGATCCTGATAGTATCTGGATCGGTTTTTAGCAATAAAACCGATCCAGATACTATCAGGATCGGTTTTATTGCGAAAAACCGATCTTGATACTTTTTTTTTTTTTAGAACCAACTTTGAAAAAAAAATAGTATTAGAATCAGTTATTTCAAATAACCAATTCTAATACTATTTTTTTTTGTTTGCAGAACCAACTCTGTGTGGTGCGCTGTATGTAGTCTAAAATCTCTGTTCGGATTGAAAGCAAATTGGCACAGTGACAGCTTGAAAATTGAGATATCAAATTTCATTTTATAATTAGTTTTTTTTTTCAATATTTTAAAATATTTATGTTTGTAATTTTAATATTGAGAAGTATATGTAATTAGGCATTTGTGTTATATGTAATTAGTGTGGTGATTAATATAATATATATATATATGGTTGTTGTATATGACATATGGTTCAATTATAAATTTTTTTTGTTGAAAATTAATGTAATTTATATTATTAAAATTTATGTGATAATATAATTAGTTATTTGACATTGATATTTCATTTTGAAGTCATTTTGACTATTGAATTTTTTTATACAATCATGCATGATGCATCAATGACTTGTGCCATATAATAATATACATAGGAGTTGAACCCTTGTTGTGTGGGGTTGTGAAGGAACGAATACGAATATTAGCATTTGGTCAATCAGAACCGTTAAAATGAAAGAATGTCATATTAATTTCATCATTATAAAATTTGATACAATTCGGGATTCCTGTACTAGTTCATCAAAGCAAAACAATATAGCAACATCGCACGGCCGTAAATAATTTACGTTGGATCAAAACTTACAGTTGTCAGGCCTTCGGCACTTTTATGTTATTAATGTTCCATGTTATATCTTGATCATTTTAAAAATTATTACATGTCATTTAATTACAGACCCACCGTTGGATGATCATGCAGAAATGAACGGTCTGCATTCCATTTAACAATTTGATGCCATTAATAATAATAAAATTGTACAAAATTGATCATAATAGAGTTGATTTGGCCATACAAACACAAATAAATAAATTTTATATTTTTCACATTTTTCTTAATATTTATCTGTGTACATGCATTACCAAACATAAAAGAAAATAAATGGTAGCTGTTTGATGGTTGATAGACCATCAATATGAGTGGGGTTTACCGCAGTGATCTTTCTTATATATAGTATCAGGATCGATTTTTTATAAAAACCCGATCTTGATACTATTTTTTTTCAAAGTTGGTTCTGCAGCAAAAAAAAATACTATTAGGGTCGGTTTTTTATAAAAAAATCGATCCTCATAGTATCAGGATCGGTTTTTTATAAAAAATCGATCCTAATAGTATCAGGATTGGTTTTTTTATAAAAAACCGAACTTGATTTTTTTTTTTTTTTGCAGAACCCATTTTGAAAAAAAAAAGATTATCAAGATCGGTTTTTATGTAAAAAACCGATCCTAATAGTATCAGGATCGGTTTTTTTATAAAAAACCGATCCTGATACTATTTTTTTTATAAAAAAACGATCCTGATACTATTTTTTTCAAAGTTGGTCTCGCCAAAAAAAATAGTATCAGGATCGGTTTTTTATAAAAAACCGATCTTGATACTATTAGGATCGGTTTTTTATAAACAACCGATCCTAATGATAACTCCCTATATAACCTGCTTAGGGTTCTTCTTATTTTCATTTCGCGCCTCTCATTTTCAACTTAGCGTCTCTCTCTCTGTCTCCGTCTCTCCCTCTCCTCCGTGTCTCTCTCTCTCTTTCTCTTTGTCTCTTCCTCTCAAAGCCGAGCCTCTCGCAACTCCGGCTCAATTGTGTAAGTTTTTAATTTTTTTATTGTTTCAAAAATTAATTAATGGTGTTTGTATATTGTTTTACAATTTTGAGGACATCTTGCTCAAGTTACTTAATCATCCGGCCGATCAACTATCATGGTATTAGCTTTATCTAATTTTCTCATTATTATACTTTTAAAACACATTTTTTTGTATTTTTTATTGGAAAATGTTTTTCCATCTAATTGTTAACTTTGTTTTTGTTTTTAGAGTCTTTTTTAATCTCAAGTGATGTGATTGCAAAAGAGGTAATTATTGATTTTTTTATTGTTGTGCTTTACATTAATTGCATAAATGTGTATATTGCATAAATGTGTGTTAATTGAAGCAATAGCCCAATTAGTCACTTGTATGTTTGTTAATTAATTTTTTTTTTGATTTAAATTTCTTGTTATAATATGTAATGCTTCACAAAACTTTGTATGAAGTACATGAATTTTTTGTAATAGTTTAAGATGTGTATGATAATTAATTTAGAATGTGTATATGATATTTAATTGATTATTGCTTCTTACTGTGCAAAAAAAAAAAATTTAGGATGCTGGCCAGCAATATATATATGGAAGCTGGTCAAATAAATAAAAATATTTTTTTTAGCTTCAATAAAACATCAGGATCGGTTTTTATATAAAAACCGATCCAGATACGTACTATCAAGATCGGTTTTTATATAAAAACCGATCTTGATATGTAATTTTTAATTCAAAAAAAATTCAAAAAAACTATCAAGATCGGTTTTTATATAAAAACCGATCTTAATAGTACGTATCTGGATCGGTTGTTATGTAACTTTTTTAAAAAAAATTCGAAAATACTATCAAGATCGGTTTTTATCTAAAAACCGATCTTGATAGTACGTATCGGGATCGGTTCTTAGTCAAAAACCGATCTAGATAACAACTTTTAAGATCGGTTTTGTTAAAAAACCGATCCTAATAGTTTCTATTTGGATCGGTTCTTTAAAAAATATAAAACCGATTCTGATGGTATCAGTATCGCCTTCAACAGGATCGGTTGGATTCTGATACTGATATGTGTATATAACCGATCCTGATTTCATATTTTCCACTAGTGTGAGATTATATATATAAGAGAGGATCTAGAAATCAAGAGGCCATTTTCTTCGGTCCGGCCTCCCTATCTCTTAAATAGGTTTGTTTCAGGTAAGGAGGGACGAAGTCTCAGAGAAGGAGAAATGAAATGATAATACAAGGGATCGTGCAATTAACTTTTGTTTTATATTAGAGAAGTGCAGTTTTTAATTTCTTTCCAGCGAAGTATCGCATGAATTTCTCCAATTCCTTGATTTGTGGTTTGACACTTGTAACTTGTTCACGCAGGAGTCGGGCAGCACTCTGTACCCTTCGCGTTGTTTGTGACGTCATCCATTTAATCAGAATTGTATTTCTATGTTTCCATCCAGATTAGAGCAGAAATCCTGATTTAAACGGCCTAGATCGATTTGCCTTTATTGCAAGCTATGTTTTCACTTCTAACTATTTAATTTGTTCACTATTTTTTTTGTTGTTGTTGTGATTAATACATTTCAAGTTATTTTAACACGCCAATCAAAGACGTATCGCTTCACCTAAGAGTAATGGTCCAAACGCTGTATAATAATTTTTGGCAAAAAAAATTGCTCTTCGTAAAATTACACATTATCACAGAAAAAAATTTGGTCTTTCCGCTCCAGCGACAAAAAGACATCTCAAAATCCCAACCGCTCCACCCAATTTATTTTGCTTTTCTCTTTACTTCTAGATCTCATTTCTCGACACAACGATACTTTACACTCTCTGGTCTCTGAGGAGTGCAGATGAGAATGAAAGAGAAGAGAGGGAGCGGAGCTTATTGAAATCGAGAGCGTGTTATTGTTGGACCTCGAAAAGTAGAATTTACTTCAATCTCGATCAAAGTGTAGCAGTGAGTAGATCTAATTGTTAGAAAATGACAGCTATTAGACAAAAGTGAATCCAATTATAGAGATAAATAAAAAATAAAATTATAAGATAATTAAGAGTATAAATAAGTATGATTAGATAATTATATAGTTTAGATAAATTAATTAGAATAAAAAAATTTAGATTTAGAAATAAAAATTATTTGACTCATTGTAAATACGTATTTTTATCAATTAAATTGATAATACCATTAAAGTCATTAACCTAAAAAAAAAGATTATCAATAGATATCTATAAATCGATAATTTAATCTGAACTCGTAAATAAATCTCAAAAATATATTCGATAGTTTGTTGAATCTGCATATGAATCTTGAAAAGTGATCCACCTTATATGGATCTTGAGCGATACAATTCAAAGTTAGTTAAGAATTCGATAAGTAATGTTATTTTAATATACTAAATATATACTATTTGAGTTGTTTCAAAACTATATTTATCACATGCATTTAAAAATAAGTGAATCATGATAGTCGTATAAATTAGTTTAATTATAGTCATTATTTTTAATCTGTACATTTATAATATATAATAATTATATTCGCTCGTGTAATGCATGTATGTTTATATTAAAGACTTTAATTAATACATCTAGCATAATTTGAAATCTAGTATGGTAATGAACATGGACTGCATTTGAGTATGAAATTATTTTATCTCTATGTTTGTCTCTATTCTATCTCTATGTCTGTCTTTATTCTATCATACATGATAGAGGCTTGCTGATGGAATTAATGAGATGGCTAGTAAGAGTATTACTGAATTGGTGCTACCGAGACAATCAGTACCTGTAGAAGAAATATGGGATCGAGTCTTGCTTGTAAATCAGGAGGCATTGGACGAACTGGGCTTGGAATTCCAACTGCTGCATGACAGATATCTTACGATGCACTATCCGAAAGAGGAACCTTCCACATCTCTATTGGGCCGGGAGCTTTACGGAATGAGAGCTTTTAGATAACAGTGGATTTCAATGATCACCGTGATTTTATGACTTTTAACAACATTGACGTCTCTATTATCCAAGTCTAGACGATGTGAGTATTTATTATTATAAACAGATCTATTATTTTTACAATCAACTCCTTTATTTCATTATGTCACTGACTATTTTCAGGTATTGCATGAAACTAATTCCTAAAGATGCCCAAAATAATGTTGACATTGGTTTCCTAGACCCCAGTTAGCTTAGCGACACAGCTATTAAATATGCTGGTGAATATTCCATTTCGTACTTGGCTGATTCCTTGCTAAAGTTGCAGGATAAGAATCTTGTATTCTTACCATGCCACAAAGATGGGTAAGCTTCTAATTATACTCATGTTTATTGTCTATTGTTAACATGATAAGAATCTTATTTTATTACTTAAATTGTAGGGAACGTTTGAGGCTTCTTGTTATTATCCTAAGACAAAATGTTGCCTACTTGTTGAATCCGATGCCAAATAATAATGAGCGAGAGTTTTACATTGTTCCTGTGTTATAGCAGTAAGCAAAATATATATAATTTAAAATGCAAAGTATTTTCCATTGCCTACTTCTAGGTATATACCGTATATTGACATTTAATAATTCTAGGACTTTTAAGTCATACATCTCCTGGGGAGGTCGGTATACGCTGGGGAGAAGAGCACTAGAGGTCAGAATATTTCAGGTAAGAAATATTTTAATCATTTCCTTGCAACTTATTTGAAGTTCCAATTGCACTACTAATTAGATCTTATTTTAAACAATACATATTTGATCAGATCTCCACACAAAGCAATTTACGGGAGTCCGGGTATTATGTAATTAAGAACATGAAGATGCTCATAAAAATTATGCATGTTCTTTTCCAAAGGTTTGTCAATCACCTGTTTTTATCATCCTTTCAGATTTAAGTTCTTAATTATATATGTTATTCATATATTTTCATTTATTCATGCAGTGTCTTCTGTCCAAAATGTCGTACAAAGAACATGAATTACATGACATCCATATCCAATGGTGTAAGTTCTTCTTAAAATTATCATTAGTTTAATTGTTGTGCAGGTACTTGGCGATGAGAGGATTTGACAAGTTGTTGTCTGTGGTTTGAACAGTTATTATTTTCAAGTTTTTGTGTTCAAACACTTAATTAATATGTTGTTTGGTTTTAATAATTGTGGTAAGAACAGTTAGTTTTATGGTACAATGAATTATTGATGTGTTTATTGGTTGCATGTGTGATGTTGTTAGTGCTTGTTTAATAATTGTTGTAACCTCTTTTTATATATTGCTTGTGGCATGAGTTGATATATATTATATGTTGGAGTATTTGTGTATGTATATATTAATTGTTTGATTCAGAGATGAGTATGGAATGAGTGCATGCATGTTTATCTTTGTTTTGCTAGTTGTGTTTTAAAAATGGTTAGGCTAGTATGTAATACGATAATTAATAGTAAAAAATAATAATAATTACATATACATCACGATCGGCCCAGAAATTATGACCCGCTCGAATTCTAAGATTTGCCAACGTCAACACAGACAAAACAGATGGTTCAAGACACTATAGCAATCAGCTATTGAATTTTAGTAGACATCGTTAATCACATTTACTGTCGGTTGACAAAACAAAAGCGATGGCATTGGGTACGTCAAACCTGATGACCAAACGTGCACTACCGATGGTATATTGATTAACGTCATTTGTTTTGATATGATAGTATAGGTGTGTACATTTTCTATAGGGGTAATATGCAACGTTTTGAAACCTGATAGCGGAATGCTATTTCAACTGATATAAAAGTATTTTTTTGTAGTAGTGAACTTAATGATCACAATTGGATTCAGCAATAATCAAAATCTAATTGTTAAAATAAAGATAATTCTTTTAGAATTTAGATAGACAAATATTAACCTTGTGCAATAAAAAAGACAGGCTATGGTCATGGGACATATTGATTTGTATTATGGATTAGTATCTTCAATTTCAAAATTCAAATAGTATATCCGAACTTATAATCTCCATATGAAAATGTACATACAGATTAAATTTTATATTTTTTTAGATAATTAAGTAGAAAATTACTATTTTTAAATGGTCTAGAACTTTTAAATCAAGTGATTTTCTACTTATCTAAAAAAATTATATGAAATGTAAAATTTTAATAATAAGTACAGTTTTATAAAAAAATCATATTGAACAGTTTAGACGGACTATTTAAAATTTGAAGACAGACATATTAATGCACGGTACCATAGCCTCACTTATTTAGAAATTGATTTTAAGTATTGTTCAGGTATCTATAAAGAAAATATTGTTTCTTTTTGTTTTTTTTTGACAGAAAGGCCTAAGCCCGTTTCAATATATTGATTACTAAAGATGACAGTTCAAATGTGAGTATCAGAGTACTGATGATCACTAGCATCATACCCAAAACAATAAAAAAGAATCCATACCACGCAGGCACCAAAATACCATAAACCAGCAACATGAGAAGACCAGCTAACTAAGATAACTAGATAAATATAAGTATATAGTTAAGAACAAAAAACACAGCGCCTTTTAAAGCTATTCATCGTCTTCAATCACCCAATCAAGCAGCAGCTGATCTTCAGGACTCACTACTTGCATAGTATCTATAAACTATAAAGTAATAAAACTTAACTATTAATTTTTTTAGTTTATTACACGATTCATCAAAATTGTTGAAAACTTGCGTATCAATTCAATTTTTTATATTAATAATTGTTAAAATTTTGTCTAACAATATGAAAAACAAATAATAAATGAAGTTGAATTACAGCAACATTTTGGACATAAACAAAATTAACAGTAAGCAAACCACTTGAAAATCTAAAACCCCTTTTAACCAAAATTAGAGCATCTACATCCCTAAAACTCAAAAGAATTTCTGAATAACTGTTAACTACTTTTAGAAATTATGTTATTTAAAGTTTCTAACTCTCACATCCCTGAAACTCATTTTAGAGTTTCTATTAAGCCACGCCAGCAACAAATTAAAAAGGAGAAATAATTTGAACCAATCATTTGGCCAACATAGAATTTATAAACAGTTTCTTAATAAGAAACTTTCATGCATAGTTTCTAAATAAGAAACTCTCTCACATTCCTGAAATTGGATTAGAAACTCTAATAGCTTCGGCCATTTTCTTCAGTCCGGCCTCCCTATCTCTCCCAATCTCTTGAAATAGAGGGAGAGAGTATAATAGTATATACAAGTAGTAATTAGTAGAACATAATTAGAGCTAGCATACATGAAATGGAAACAAGCAAGTAAAGCGAAGTTTCCTATTTCTTAAATAGGTTTGTTTCAGGTAATGAGGGAAGTTTCAGAGGAGCAATGAAATATATATTGAAATGACAATACAAGGGAGTGCAATTAACTTTGTTTTATATTAGACAAGTGCTATGTTTTGTCTCCAGCGAAATATCGCATGAATTTCTCCAATTCCATGATATGTGGTTTGCCACTAGTGACTTGTTCACGCGGGAGTCGGGCGCATGCGCAGCACTGTGGAATATTCTTCGCGCTGTTTGCGACGTCATCCATTTAATCAGAATTGTATTTCTATGTTTCCATCGAGATTGGAGCAGAAATCCTGATTTAAAAGGCGTAGATCGATTTGCCTTTATTGCAAGCTATATATGTTTTCACTTTGAAGTATATAATTTGTTCACTAATTTTATTTTTTGTAATTAATATTTTAATACGCCAATCAGAGACGCATCGCGTCACCGTGGCGTAGAGTAATGGTCCAAACGCTGTATAATAATATTTGTCAAAAAAATTGCTCGTTGTAGAATTATCAATTATCACAGACCCATCCAACCAAATTTGCTCTTTTCGCTCCAGCAACAAAAGAGGCATCTCCAATTCATTCTAGATATCATTCCTTCTATATTTCACCTCTTGACACAACAATAACCTTCTCTCTTGTCTCTATATCTCTTCAAGTGGAGATGAAAAAGAGAGAGGAGATGGAGCAGAGTTGATCGAAACTGAGAGCGTGATATTGTTAGAGTTCGAAGAGTAAAGTCTACTTCAATATCGATCAAAGTATAGCGGTGAGTAAATCTGATTGTTAAAAAATGGCAACTATCGGACAAAAGTGGATTCAGTTATAGAGAGAAATAAAAAAAATAAAATTATACGATAATTAAGAGTATAAATAAGTAGAATTAAATAATTATATAGTTTAAATAAATTAATTAGAATAAAAGAGTTTAGATTTAAAAATTAAAATTATTTAATTCATTGTAAATATGACTTTTTATCAATCAAATTGATAATACCATTAAAGTTATTAATCTAAAAAAAAGATTATCAATGGATATCTATAATTCGATAATTCAATCTCAACTCGTAAATAAATCTCAAAAATATATTCGATAGTTTGTTGAATCTGCATATGAATCTTGAAAAATGATCCACCTTATATGGATCTTGCACGATACAATTCAAAGTGATATAATAATTATATTCGGTCGTGTAATGCATATATGTTGAGATAGGCTACGGTGAGTTGCGAAGTAAAGTGACTATTTTATTTCATACTTATATTTTGCGATTTTAAAGTTTAAAACGTCAATCCAAACCGTTTATTTTGTTCTCTATATTGAAATGTGCTTGGAAACCAAATTATATATATATTTTTTGGAATTTTTTTACTATTTATTAAGCAATTTTGAAAGTCGCTGATCTGATGGTCCAGAAAACTTTAATGTTTTTTACTGTTCACAGCAAACCAACAATTTAAAAAAATGCTTATAAATAGTAAAAAAATTCTAAAAAATATAAAATTTGGTCTCCAAGCACAATTTAATATGGATTAAACACCTAATGGTTTGGATCGGTCGTTTGGACTTCTAAAATAAAAATATGGTGTGAAGTAAAAATGTGTTTTACTTCGCAACTCACTTTAGCCCATCTCCATATATCTTTATATTTTAGACTTTAATTAATACATCGATCTAGCATAATCTGAATTCAATGTATGAACATGGACTGCATTTGAATCTGAAATTATTTTTTAATATGATAAATTGGCATCTGGAATAAACTACAATTCGATAAAATCCGATCTATTAAAAACCCTAATTTCAAGTTTTTTTTTTTATGGTTAATTGGCAAGTGTCAGGCTAACAAATATATTATAAGAAAAAAAATTTATAGAGTCACAATTTACATGGTCTTTTAGACTCTCTGTCCCCCAATATGGCCCTTTCTAGTTATTTATTAAAATTTGTCTATAACATTATGCTATATGCGCTTGCATAACCTCTATCCCTTTCCCTTTTCTTTTCCTCTTCTATATATGTTTCATGTGAAGTGTATCCAATCATTGATTTCTAATGTTGTGCTCTCGATGACCATTCCTGGTGGTCTACACTTATTTGTAAATAGTCTCTTGTTTCTTTATTTCTCTCCATATACTCCATGCTCCTATTACCCAAACTGAGTCCCATGTTGCTCTTATCTGATCGTGAAGTGCTGATCTTACTTTTAACCATACATGCCCTGGTTGGGCATTTGGAATTGTTTTATATGTCAAGTTAAATTCGGCCATGAGGCCTCTCCAAAAGGTCCTTGCATAAGGACATGCCCAGAGCATGTGTTCAATGGTTTCAACATCTGTAGAGTCACACAAAACACACCCGTGGGGCATGTTGCATTCCCTTGTAATCAACACTTCCTGCGTCAGCATATTGTTCTATGTTACCAACCATACAAAAATTCTTACCAACCTGATAAAAGTTCTGGTTTCTTTCTAAATCATTTATGAAAAATAATTTGCTTGTTGAATCCCAGATTTCGTCTGCCATCCTGTAAATCTTTTGTATGGTTTGCGTCCATTGACTAGTCGGTGTACTATCAAGTTTCCAAAGCCATTTAGTGAGGAGTGCTTCGTTCTGTATGGCTAGGTCTATAATTCCCATACCTCCTTTTTTGTTAGTGTGCACACTGCCTCCCAATTAACTAGGCAATTAATGCCTCTGCATGTTTCATTTCCTTTTCATAAGAAGTCCCTTCTCATTTTATCCAAATGTTTCAACACACCTTTGAAAATGGTAAATGCTTGCATGTAATGCAATGGCATAACTGATAGGACTTAACCAATGTTGTAAAATGCGGTTTTCATGCGGTATGCGGAATGCCACTGCATACCGCATATACGGTATGCGGCCGCATATGCGGATTTTAATGCGGACTTATATATGCGGATTTTGTACATAGTGGTGTCTCTATAAATATAAAAAAATTTAATATCTTCAAATATATAAGTTAGGAAAAAAATAAAAATAAAAAATGTCTCCAATCATATAAAAGTTGGAGAAGTTCCATGCATGAAATCAGGTAAGCCACCTAGTCAGGTTGACATTTAGAGCCTCAATATTAAAGAAGTTCATTGCATGAAATCAATTTAGCCCAGCACATTTGTACGTACGTAGTGGTGTCTCTCATTTTCCAAGCATCCAGCCCATTTGAGGGTTCATTTAGCCTAGCGCTCAGCCCAATTTAGCCACAACTCACACCCATCCGGTTAGCACTTCTGTACTTAGTCCCACAATATCAAAATAAAAGTTTCAATGCGCTGGAGGGCTTATAAAAGAACTGGCGAGGCGCTGAACAAATTAATAGACGGATCCGGCCATCCAGGACTCAGTTAATGGGTTCGGGATTCAGGGTTCCTTCATATTTTTTAGTTGCGGTAATGGATTTTGAATTTGATTTTGAATTCTTTTGAATCCGTTAACTAAAATCCGCATAATTAATCTGCATAGGCGGGATTTTATGCGGTTGAAGGCTGCAAACGCATATGCGGCCGTATATACGGCCGCATAAACTGCATTTTGCAACACTGGACTTAACCAATGTCACCCTTTCTCTGTACGAGAGAATATTAGACTTCCATCATTTCATTTGGTTCTGTACTGCATTGCTAATAGGCTGTAGATCTAACTTTTTCGGCTTCTTGGTTGTCAGGGGTAGGCCCAAATATTTCATCTGGAGTTGGGATGGTTGACAACTCAGGATATGCTGAAATCCAAATAACCTGCATTCGGTTTGGTGGGAGCGCCATTGGAACAAAGTTGCTAATTTCAAGTGTTAGTGAACAACATAAACAATTTATGATTATTGTTTGAAATTTGAAATTTAATTATTCTTACAGTATAACAGTTATCATGATAGGGATATAATAAGTTTATCGATCCTTTCTGAAGAAAAAAAATAGGCCATGCCGTGCTAGTTGAGAAATTTTATTTTAGTTTTTTTTTTTTTTTTGAGAAACTTGACAGGGGCTGTCGAGGGGTACAGAAAATTAAAGAAAGTTACAACAAGCTAGCCCTTAACTAACTCAACAACATGCAAACCATAAAGCCCGGCCCCATCTTGCAAAATTTTCCTACCTATCTAATAATTAAGTAACACCACCTCACATCTCATATTGCAGAAGGGCAGTGGAATATATATATATATATATATATATAGTAAATGCGAGATGGACTCCATTAATTGCATGTCCCATATTCACAATTAATATAAAATTCCTTTAATTTTGCGCAGCACCTCTAGATCTTGTTAGTAGCCTGTTAGCTAAGCTAGTGAGCATCAAATAGGCAAAAACGCAGATTAATTGAAGGCGGAGCCTTAATTGGCCTTCCAAATCTCCCATATGTGGCCATCGGGTCCGGGACTTGCCCCCTAGATCTACAACTTAACGATAATCATCCACAATTTGATTCAGCAATAATCAAAATCTAATGGTTAAAATAAAGATAATTCTTTTAGAATTTAGATAGACAAATATTAACTTTCTGCAATTAAAAAGAGTGTGAGGCTATGGTACGTACGTTATGAGGCAGATTGATGATTTGTATTACAGATTAATATTTTCGATTTCAAAATTCAAATAGTAGATCTTAACTTATAATCTCCATATGAAAATGTACATACATATTAAATTTTATATATTTTTTTAAAAATAAGTAGAAAATTACTATTTTTAAATGGTCTAGAACTTTTAAATCAAGTGATTTTCTACTTATCTAAAAATTACTATTTGTATTATTGCTTCTTCTTTTTTTTGACAGAAAAGCCTAAGTCTGTTTCAATATATTTTTGAGTAAAGGTTAGAGGTCAAGCCATCTAACTATTTAATACTCTTGTAATACAACAAAGAATTTCTTCCATCTGAATTTCGAACCCATAACCTTTCATATAGAGACTGAGTAATTTTGCCACTAGACCAAAGGCTAGTTCTTCATTTCAATATATTGAAACTTGAAGGTGTTACAAAATATATTATATCACAATTCAAAAGGGAGTATCAGAGTACTGATCACCAGCATCATATCCAAATCAATAAAAGTGAATCCATACCACGCAGGCACCAAAATACCATAAACCAGTAACATAAGAAGACTAGCTAACTAATTAAGATAAGTATATATATAGTTAAGAACAAAAAACACAGAGCGCCTTTTAAAATTATTCATCGTCTTCATTTCAATCACGTACCCAATCAAGCAGCAGCTGATCTTCACGACTAACTACTTAATTGCAGAGTATCTATTAATTTTTTTTTAGTTTACTACCCGATTCATCAAAATTGTTGAAAACTTGCGTATCAATTTAATTTTTTGTATTAATAATTGTTAAAATATTGTCAAGCAATATGAAAAATAAATAATAAATGAAATTGAATTACTGCAACATTTTCGACCTAAACAAAATTAACAGCAAGCAAACTACTTTAGATGTTTAACCATGATTAGTACATATGTGCCTCTTCTCTTCTTGTCTGAAAAGGTTTGCATATATATCATATTGAATTTAATGATGCTCGAGTTGTTAACTTAAATTGATTGTCGTTGACTACTATAAATTATGTTAAAACCGTACCGTGAATATAATATGTTTATAAATGGAACACTAATATACAACAAAAATGAACTGGAGAGAAACACGAATGATAATGTTCCTAATTAATCAGAATTTCCCAAAAGGCTCATCTCCAAAAGTTTAGAAAAATCAATTAAGTCGATATTGCCATCTTTATTCCTATCATGTTGCCCAATCATTCGCTGGCATGCCTCAAGATTCGTGCCTTCTCTTAATCCGAGGTTAATCAGTACTCTTTGCAAATCTTGGGCATCAACTAAACCATCTCTGTTCTGATCAAAAACAGAGAACGCTTCCTTCACTTCATCCAAACCGGGCTCTGATTCCTCAAACAAAGCAGAGAATTCTCCATACCCCATACAAAAATTATCTGTCTGCTCTCCTTCTTTGGTTGTTGGTTCACCAATTCTCTCCATTACAAATGCCAGTTCGTCTCTGTTTATTCTAACATCTTTTGTGTCGACCTCGGGTGTCAACTCTGTTTTGTTGAGCGCCTCTTCTATAACAGGAGCTTTGTTATATTGGGTATCTGAGTGAGATATAAGTAAATAATAGAGGTAATGAAGTTGTTTTGGGTAGAATTTGTCTGTTATCATGACATAGAAATGGAGTAATATTAGACAGAGAGGAAAAAAAGTGATTGTTATCGCCTCCATTGTTGAGCTTCAGACGTCTGAGAGAGAGAAAGAGACTGAGGTTCAAAACCATGTAGAAGAGAAGAGAAAATGGGTTTGGTGTGGACAAATTAGAATGGAAGACCTCCTTAAAAGGAGTTTAATTTGGCGGTGTTATATGAATGAGAGAGAAATTTCATGTATGGTTTAAAGATAGATGGAGGAAGCTGCGTGGAGAGTTCCATTGGAAAGAGCTTGGTAGAAGACGTGACCGTTGGACGACAACTAATTAATGATCAAAGAAAAAGATATAAACTTCATAAAATAAATGTCGACGTGCTGTGCAAAAATGAGAGGAAGGATTTTTTGTGGCGAACAAATAAAATCAAGCATGTACATGACTATTATCTTAAATAAAACATCTTGGAACATACCGAGCAATTGGGCCGAAATGTTGCATCCAGCGTATAAGACAACAAATGTCATGTCACAGAAAATCTAGCAAATTAAGTTGGTAGCATAAAACAACATCCGAGTTTGGAAAATGCGTGGCAATTTTCATGGAAATTGCGTAAACATTTACAATTAAGCTTCTGTTTATTATCATTCTGGCCACTTCATTTCAACCAAGTCAAGTAGTGAGAACTCACGAGATATTTCGGTCATTAAATTAAATATAAAAACAAAGAAAAACTGCATGAAAAATATATATACATTATGCAGGAAGTAATACATAAATGAATTTAATATATCTGTTTGTCTGTTTGAAGTGGAAAAAAGCAACACTCCATTAATTTAATATGCCACGTATATATTTTGTTGAACAACCCCAACCGGATGAGGTTTGAAAGTGTTTTATATATTGTTTTGACGTCGTCAAAAGAAAATGAGTACTAAATCTTCCTAGTACGTACGGTATTACTTATAACAACTTGGCCCCTTCGCAAAGAAATAACCGACGAGGTCCATCATATCATATCATATTATATGTGAAGTTCCCCTTAATTTCTAGTCTTTACCATCGAATTGATCAATACAACAAAACACATGCATTTTCTTTTCTTACTTATATACGGAGGACTAGACTACAAATAAATTATTAGAGTCCAAAATTTATTAATTAAATTTTAAAAGACTAATTCAAACCGTTCAAATTGATTTACTGTACAAGTAATGTGCTTACATACAAAATTTATATTATTTCGAGTTATTTTAGTACTAAATCAAGTAGTTAAAAATATTAAAAAAAAAATGCATCAAAATTAACTTAAAAATTCTCACATTTGAACGTTTGATTTGATACAATAAAGTAGCTTGGTTTAAACGGTTTGAATTTGTCGTTTAAAGTTGATTTGATAAGATTTGATGAATTTTAAAATTAGTGTTATATAGACTAAAATTACACTGATGTAATACTAGTTGGACTCAAGAAAATGTTATTGTGTAAAAGTTTAGTTGTTAGGATGTTGTCAAGAGAGTCAGATTGTACATTATTCGACAGGCACCTAATTATTTTTTTTATAAATGAAAGGACCTAGCTGGAGGGGTTCCTAATTTTTATTCAATCTGTGTCTGTGGAGAGGGTTGGACATGCATGAATTGGAATTAATGGCGTTGGACAAACAATTAATATTGTGTCAGTTTTAATTTCGTGTGCATCTGCTTAATATATATTATGCAGCAATGCATGCACAATCTAGCTAGGGGTCAGATTTTCCACACGACAGGTGCTTTGCAAAATAAAAGGTTCCTATGAAAGTTAAAATAATCTTCCTTTGATTAATTAATGTTGGATAATAAGATTTTGACACAGGAATTAAGTACTACTGGGGATCGAGAGAATGTGCAGTGCAGTCGGGTTGTCATACTAGTGCATTTGTAGTTTGATCAATGATACAGCTAGCTATGAAGATTATCCTCCGGACAAGTTCTTTGGGAATGGAAAGAGGATGTTTTTTTCTTAAATTACAATTGTATTATATTAGAGATGTGTGTGGTTAGATCAGACTAATTAATATCAGGATTTATGCCAACCATAATAATAAAAAGAGAGAGAGAGAGAGAGAGAGTTAGAAGTTTTTTTTTTTTTTTTTTTTTAATTATTCTAAACTATATTCAATGTGACTTAAAAATATGAAACGCTAATTGACATTTTCATTGTACTTTATGGGAAATCTAGAAATTGGTTGGTAGAATGGCAGGCCATTATTTCTAGTTTTCTTTTGCTAAATACTGTACTATACTTTTCTTTTAACATGGTTCTTTAGTGCCCCTAAACCGTATTGTAAGTTATATATATGCTCTCTGTTATTTATTAATTATCTCAATTTTAGTTATCGTTATTGTTAGTATTTTTATAGTTATACGAGGAGGGTTCAAATGCACTATATCTTTCAAATTCTTTTTCTCTATTTTTAAAGTCCGAATAGTCAATCCGAAACGTTAGCTACGATCTATATATTAAGATGTGCTTCGAGACCAAATTTTACATTTTTTTTGGAATTTGTTTACTATTTATTAAGCCACTTTGAAAATCGCTGATCTAAAAAATATAAAATGGTCCAAAAAATATAAAATTCAAAGTGGCTTAATAAATAATAAAAAAATTTCAAAAAATGTAAAATTTGGTCTCCAAGCACATCTTAATATATAGATCGCATCTAACGATTCGGATTGACTATTCGGACTTTGAAAACAGAGAAAAAATATTTGAAAAATAGAGTGCATTTGGATGCACAAAAATTTAGATGCATTTGAAACCACCTCTAGTTATATATATAATATGTCTAATTACACAACAATAAGCTTTATTCGTTAAGCAAGTCCAACTCAAATCAAAATTATAATTTAAAGGTCTAAGCGTAATATTTTGTTCCATTTGCAGGGCCAGATCAGGATTTTCTTCGTGGGGTCAAATCAAGTTTAAATAGCTAACTAAATTTAAACCCATTAACTAATTATTGAATACTCGATAAAAAAATATATATACTTTGACTTATATTTTTCAATACTCTAACTTGTAATTTCTGATGTTTTACCTTATAATTCTAATTACCAATCATAATTCAAAAAATTTATTTTAATTTTAACACTAAATTTAATCCGAATTACAAATCAAATATCCAGAGGGGAGCAAAATTTTTTTCAGAAAATGACAAAGTCGATCAGTACCGATAAATCATCAATTTTCCCCATTACAAATGCTAGTTCGTCTCTGTTTATTGTAACATCTTTTGTGTCGACTCTGTTCTGTTGAGCGCCTCTTCTATGACTAGAGCTTTGTTATAAGGAGTATCTGAGTGAGATGTAAATAAATAATGGAGGTAATGAAGTTGTTTTGGGTAGAATTTGTCTGTTATCATGACATAGAAATTGAGTAATATCAGACAAAGAAGATAAAGGGTGGTTTGTTATCGCCTCCATTGTTGAGCTTCAGATCTCTGAGAGAGAGAGAGAGAGAGACTGAGGTTCAAAACCATGTAGAAGAGAAGAGAAAATGGGTTTGGTGTGTGCAAATTAGAATGGAAAACCTCCTTAAAAGGAGTTTAATTTGGCGGTGTTATATGAATGAGAGAGAAATTTCATGTATGGTTTCAAGATAGATGGAGGAAGCTGCTTGGAGATTTCCATTGGAGATGTATCGGTAGAAGACGGGACCGTCGGACGACAACTAATTAAGGATCAAAGAAAAAAATATAAACTTAATAAAATAAATGTTGACGTGTTGTACAAAAATGAGAGGAAGGATTTTTTGTGGCGAGCAAATAAAATCAAACATGTACATGACTATTATCTTAAATCGAACATCTTGGAACATAGCGTGCAATTGGGCCGAAATGTGGCATCCAGCGTATAAGACAACAAATCTCATGTCACATGCAATCTAGCCAATTAATTAAGTTGCTAGAATAAAACAACATTTGAGTTTGGAAAATGCGTGGCCATGCATATATAGTATGAGCAAGAATTTTCACGGAAATTGCGTAATGTTTATGATCACAAGTAGGGGTGTCAATGGGTACGGTATAGGTCGGGTAGAGACATTTTCATATCCATATTTATTAAAATTGACTTTATTTATATCCTACTCATACTCATTAAAAATTGATCTTACCTTATCCCACCCTTATACGTTAGTATTATCGGATAACAAAATGGTAGCAGGTGAATAACAGATAATACCAGTATAATAATTAGTTTTATTATATTTTACAAATTAAACATCAAAAACTCATTCTTTTCACATATACATAATTGCATTTCTAATAAAAAAAATGTGCAATCAATTCCAACTAAATTATTTTTTATAAAGAATAAAAATTTAAAAACACGGATATACATTTAAGTGGGTTGGAAATTAAATTGAATATAAATTTAAGTGGGTTGAAAATTAAATTGAATATATATTTAGATTTTATAATTACCCTATAGGGTAACGGGTACGAAATAGTTATTACCCATATCCTTACCCATTTATTTAACGAAACAAAATTATTACCCATACTCAATAAGCTAACGAAAAACAATCTTACCCATACCCGCCTTATCAAATACAATACGGATCGGGTAAACGGCTTAAAAGGTACCATTGACACCCCTACTCACAAGATATTTCGGCCATTAAATATAAAAGGCAAAGAAAATTAAGTGCATGAAAAATGTATATAGAAAATCACTTGATCTAAAAAATTTTGTACCATTCAGATATTTGATTTTCTACCTATCTAAAAAAATAGTAAAAAAATTTCAAAAAAAATATAAAATTTGGTCTCCAAACACATATTAATATGGAGAACAAAATGAACGGTTTGGATCGACTATTAAGGTTTTGAAAACTCGAATATTGAGCCGTAGCACCGTAGTCCTCTATGCTATCCATAGCACCTAAGCCTTACATATATATATATATGGGCTATGGTGCATTGAAATGCATGAAGGGGTTTGTACATTGGACCATAAATCTAAAATTCAAAATCCAAATGACCTATCCAAACCGTTCATCTTGTTCTCCATATTAATATGTGCTTGGAGACCAAATTTTATATTTTTCTGAATTTTTTTACTATTTATTAAGTATTTTACAAAATTGTTGATCCAACGGTGGCTGCTGATTTTACTGTTTTGTTAAGCCACCGTTGGATCAACAATTTTGTAAAATACTTAATAAATAGTAAAAAAAATTCAGAAAAATGTAAAATTTGGTCTCCAAGCACATATTAATATGGAGAACAAGATGAACGGTTTGGATCGGTCATTTAAATTTTGAATTTTAGATTTATGGTTCAATGCATAAACTCCTCCATGCATTGCACTATACCATAGCCCATCTATATATATATATATATGCTGGTGGACATATTGAATTTCTGTACCATGTTACTCTCAAATCTGAAAACGTACACACAATTTGTCCTGTAATTTCCACATATATTTATCATGAGGAGGACTCAAATACCTCCATTTTTTTGTGCCTCCACCATACCTTTATTTTTTAAAACTTTAATAACTTACAATTTAAAACTTAAAAGTCAAAATAAAACCGTTAGATGTGATCTATGTTATTTTTTCTATGTGCTCATAAAAAATTATCACATTTTAATTTTACTTTTATGTGAATCAATAAATTCAAAAATCAACGTCTAGAAATCATCCATATTAATGCATTTTTTACAAGCTCTTGATGACAATTAAAATAAAATTAAAATGTCATAAATTTTTACATGTGCATAAATAAAATGACGTAGATTATATCCAACGGTTTTATTTTGACTTTTAAGTTATAAATTTTCAATTATTAAAGTTTTAAAAAATAAAAACATAATAGAGATACAAAAAATAAAGACATTTAAACCCTCCTCATTTATCATATATATATATATTTTGTTGAACAACCCCAACCGGATGAGGTTTGAAAGAGTTTTATTGTTGCAATTAAAGTAGTCAAAAGAAAAGAGTACTAGATCGATCTTCCTAGCTAGTGCGTACGGTACTAATTACCATAACAACTTGGCCCCTTCGCAAAGAAACTACCGCCGATCATGGTCCATCACATGTAAACTTAGTCTTCTCTTTACCATCCAATTCATCAATACAACAAAACACATCCACCTGGGCCCACCTTTGAATTGTGACTGGATGGCATTTTCTGAGGTCCTCGAGTGCTGGACTATACTGAAGAAGCAGCCCTCATTCACTTTATTCCATGTAAGCAGGGAGCTAAACAAAGAGGCAGACTGTTTGGCAAAACTGGGCAGAAGTCAACAATGGGATGTTGAGGGCTTTACTTTTCCTTGGTTTTTACCAGTAGGGTCTGAGGGGTAGTTTTCCTGGTAAGGAGAGAACTTTGTTTATTATACAATATACATGAGATGTTTGCTGCTTTGGGTGAACAATACATGTGTTCTCAGTTGTAAGAATGATTTGCCAGTATTAATGAAAAGCCTAAGGGTGTTTACTGATAAAAAAAAAAACACATCCACTTTCTATTTTTACTTGTGGATTGATCCAGGACGACAAATAAAATATATAGAGTCAGTGCAACTAAACACTAATGATATATAATTATTCCAAAATTTATTGAATAAATTTTAAAAGATCCATTTAAACTGATTTACTATATTAGTGATGCATTTACATGCAAAATCTATATTATTTTGAGTTATTTTAATACTAAGTCAAGCAGTCAAAAATATTAAAATATAAATACATCAAAATTAAATTAAAAACTCTCACATTTGAATGTTTGACTTGATACAATAAAATAGATTAATTTAAACGGTTTGAATTTGTCGTTGAAGTACGTTGATTCCATAATATTCGATAGATTTTGAAGTTGATGTTATATAGACTGAAATTACATTGATGTTGTGATACTAGCCGAGAAAATGTTGTTGTGTAAAAGTTTAGTAATTAGGATGTTGCCAAGAGAGTCAGATTTAAATTACATCAGTTAAAACTTAAAAAAAAACACACACACACGCACACTTCTTACACATGTGTTCAATTGTTTGTTTAGAAATACATTTTTTTCAATTATTCTAAACTATATTCAATGTGTCTTAAAAAATATGAAACGCTAATTGACATTTTTCATTGTACTTTATGGGAAACCTAGAAATTGGTTGGTAGAATGGCAGGCCATTATTTCTAGCTTGCTTTTGCTAAATACTGTACTGTATATCCTTTTCTTTTATAATTTTTTGTGCTAAAAAATAATATTTTTCTTTTAACATGGTTCTTTAGTGCCCCTAAACCGTATTGTAAGTTATATGCTCTCTGTTATTTATTAATTATCTCAATTTTAGTTATCATTGTTGTTAGTATTTTTATAGTTATATATATAGCCTGTCTTACACAACAAGCTTTATTCGTTAAGCAAGTCCAACTCAAATCAAAATTACAATTTAAAGGTCTAATCGTAATATTGTGTTCCATTTGCACTCGATTAAGCATTCTGATCTAACAAAAAAAATTAATCTTATTATGTTTATTGATTAATTTTGTACGTACATATATATATCGTTCAAGTGTTAGCCATGCAAATTAATTTTAATTTGCATTAGTTAACACTTGCTAGAGAACAATTTTATTTTGATTACATCTTAATTAAGAAAGAGATTAAATAACAAACTAGCCAGCTTGAGGTTGGTATATAGTTAGATATTTAGATTGGTCTTCTATATTATTTTTTTTCCCTTTTTTTTGTTAAAAATATTTATACTAATCTTTAAATAAAATAGAAGTACCTAATTAATCTTCCCAAGTCTTAAATATAATGGTCTCCAATTAAATAAAAAAAAAAGAATTAGCTCCTCAATAATTTGTTTTGAGAATTAATTAAGAATATTTACATGCAGAAAATGAAATAGCTAGCTCTTAAGAAAATAAAATAAAAAGAAACAAGAAATCCATCCTGCAGGCTTCATAGAGAAAACCCCAATTTTGATCCTGCTTTGTTGCTTGGTGTTAATAGCAGACATAATCAAGTGATAAATCATCTCTGCTTTGAATCTTTTGATGAAAAATCTTAGAAGGAATGAAGGCGGCATCCCCCAAGGAACACCGTCTTTGTCATTGCTTCCCAGAAAAAAAACCTTTAATTCAATTCTGGCAGTAGAAAAATAGCATGGACTGACATGCATGCTTATGATTTTGCCTCTTTTGATCTCCAAATAGCAATGGTAATGAGCAATTTCCGTGTACTCATGCAGCAAATCGGCGAAATCGACTGTATCAAGACCGTAATTCAACAAAACAGTCAAAACGGCTATGAAAAAAGCTGAACTAGGAACCCTGATGATAAATCTCAAAGGAGAGCAGATTCGATGAGTTTGAAGAAATCGGTTTGATCAATTTTTCCTTTCTGGTTGCGATCATATTTGTCAATCATCGATTGGCATGCATCGACATCGGTGCCTTCTCTTAATCCAAGGTTTATCAGCACCGTCTGCAACTCTTTTGCATCGATGAATCCATCTCTATTTTGATCAAAAACGGAGAAAGCCTCCTGGACTTCATGTAAGCCGGGCTCTGTTTGATCGAACAATGTAGAGAATTCCTCATGGCTCATAAAATCCCTTATTTCATCTCCTTCTTGGCTCAACGCTGATATACCAATATTTGAGAATATAAATCCCACTTCCCCTCTCTTTATTCCAATGTCCTGTTTGTGGGTTGCCTCAATTTTCGTCTTGGTATCATTGGTGATCAAATCTTCTTCGTGAAGGTGAAACCATGAAGGGAAGTCATGAGATGTAAAGAAAGATACATAGGACAGGTATTTTGGGAAGAATTTGTCAAGAGCCATGAAGATATGATTGATAACAATGGAGGTAAATAAAAAGAGTATTGAGTCTTGCAAATAGAGAGGTGAAAGGAGGAGATTAAAAAGCTTGTCCATTGTTGGTACTCTTTGGTTTAGAGAGAGAGAGAGAGAGGTGAAAAGAGATTTGTTGGCGTTTGAAAAGAGGATTTTTGTAATTTGTAGATTGGTTTCTATAAGTTGTGAATGAAAATGAAGCAGTTGGTTTGGTTTATATATACTTATGATACTCAGGAAAAGTTCCATATATTAGGAAAGTGAATGGAAGAAACTAACTATTATATTCTTGGGTCTCTTTCAACGCATTTAATTTGTACTGGAAATTAAGGAAGTTTCTAGGAAAGTACAGAGAAAATTAATCTCAGCCCTGACAAATAGCCTTCAGCTAATTTAATTAATTTGGAAACCGTCTTTCAATTAATTTACTCAATTTACCTATTCCATTAATTAAGTTATTCAGCTTATATAATTAAAAACAAGCTTAACGAACAGCTTGCGCGCACCATTTTGATCATACCTACCGTTCACAAGCACTTCTATATATGTATACTTCTGATCAAAAGAAATGGAAGTGGTGTGGAGGTGTGGTGCAGTATACAAGTCGGCAAAATTACCATTTATTTTATTTTATTTTTGTTGAAAACTATCTAGACAGTCAAAAATTATAAATCGAATGGATCAAATAATTTGATGATCAACTGAAGTACATACTGAGTTAATAAATAGAATTTTAATTAATAAGACAAGTATTAACATGATTATTGATGTATAAGTTGAAGAACCAAATATTTTGTTCAAAATAAATTTTTAATTCGATTAAAATACAATTATTTAGATACCCACAAGACAGGAGACAGGAGCATTCCCGCGTGATCGTGGGTGTACAGAATATCTAAGTCCGTATCTGTAAAGTAGCTGGAAGGTGGTGTACATTTGTCATACATTTCATGCAATCATGCACTCAGCAGTCAGCACTACTCTAGTCTAATGTTATGTAGAGTATAAAAAAAATAAAAAAATAAAAAAATGTTTGTTCCATGTAGGGTTATAAATGAGCTAAGTTTGAATGAGTTACCTCCAACTCAAACTCAGCTCGTTATTAACTCGAGTTGATTCACAACTCGTTTAACCAGTAATAGTATTACAACACAAGTTCAAATATATTTTGCACGAATATCAAATCACAAATAACAGTCTAGAGATTCGGGTTTTGATTATTTTGAGATTTATTGTGACCAATATTTTGCACAAATAATGTGTTTGGAGGCCAAATTTTATATTTTTTGAAAAATTTTTAGATAAGTAGAAAATCACTTGATTTAAAAATTTCTGCACCATTCAGATATCTACCTATCTAAAAAAATAGTAAAAAATTTCCAAAAAATGTAAAATTTGGTCTCCAAACACATATTAATATGGAGAACAAGATGAATGGTTCGGATTGACCGTTTGGATTTTGAAAACTCAAATATTGAGTCGTAGCATCGTAGGTCTCTATGCAACCCATAGCACCTTAGCCTTACCCTTAACTTATAGTTTAAATTAATTTGCTTAGAGGAGTAAGGTGTTGGAAAATAAGCATCTATCTATGACACTTTTTGCGAGGAAAAAAGCGTATTTATGACGGTCATCCGTCGCAAAAAGAAAAAACTGAACAATGAGAGTAGTCCGTCGCAAAAAGTCACTTTTTTATTCTCGCGAAAAGTGTCTCATTCTTGTTGTCAACAATGGGCCCAATATGTGAAGTAAGTGTGTAGTGAGTTAATTCACCTATAGAGATGGAGTAACTTATTCCGGTTAACTGATCTCTTACTCTATTGCTTACTCCTCTTCTTTTACTTCTCATTTCGCTACTTAAGTTAGAAGTAAGAACTTTACTCCACAACCAAACATGATCGTACTATCGAAATTAACATAATAATAAGTTTCACACACAAAAAAAAAGTCTCACACACTGAAAAAATAATAATTATACATTCCACGCATCAAAATACATTCATATTAGTAAGAACACATATACCAATTCTAGTCATTGATGTATCTCTAATTATTCGTGTCAACAATTAATATTATATATTGAGTATAATTAAGGTGTTTCTAATTATTTGTACCAAACTGCTGAAATCCTTCTACTTTATGAGTGATGCGTCTACGTATAAAAATTTTAAAATTTAAAATTAATTTTGTATAGAGTCAAGTGGTCAAAATTAAAAGGTTTATAATTCATTAATTATAAATTAATTGATAATACAGGTGAAGAGTAAGGAAATAGAACACATATATATATACCAATTCAAATTGTCTTATTTAATTTTAAATAATTTAATATTTAACATTTAAAATTAAATAAATTAACCCGGTGTGGTTTTACAAACAGCTTAATTTCCTTCCAACACATTAAAGTACTTGAGACATAGTCCTTATCATTCATTTGTTCGAGCATATTCATCTAATAAAGAAATTACAAATACGTACTAATGTGTCCATTATAATTTCAGACTTTGTAATTAAGTGCTAATTTTAAAATACAATGTTAGCAATTGAAAAATTACTAATTAATATCGATTTTTTTATCATGTCAGCAAACTTTCTGAAAGCGATGTGAAAATATAATAAATTATTAACATGATAAATAAGTTTATTCTTTTTTACAAGTACAATAATAAAAATATTCTTGCTGTCTGAATCCCTACCCAAAATCAGAAAAGAAGAAAAAAGAATATATTAATATTATGCGAGATTGCGAGGTAACAACAAATCAACGAGCAACAATCAAACTGCTTTAATTTAAGAATTTTCCTCTGATGGATGTCTTTTGGAAATTCAGCAACAATGAAAGTAACTTGCAATGTCATTCTCAAGAAATTTGGTGGAGGGTATGTACGTAAAGAGCAATTGTTTAATATTATGGAATTACCGTTCAAGTAACGGGTCATGTTTTTGCTAGGTAATACAACCTGTTACATGAAATGGTGTAGGAAATGTCCTTAATTATTAGTCTTTCCAAGGAATATTATGGATGTTTCCTGTATATGTCTTAATTTGACTAACTTAAGACTCTGCTTTGCCGCCTCTTTAAAAATCATGCATGATAAATTTTGTCTTCTTTCGGAAATTTCTTCGAACATTCCTTATTTTCTTTTATTTCATTATTAATTTTCTGTGCAATACACCAAGTGTTTGTTTGTTTGTTTTATTTTTTTCCCTAATAATTAATGATTTTAATTTACAAACTGAGGCTTTATCGATCTAAATTAATTTCAAATAAAAATTGTCTTAATCCTAGCAGTATATTTATTTCTATATTATTAGTTTGCTAAGAATTAGCATGAATAAGCTTGAATTGTGGGATTATGTCATGACGGTTTCTAGTTTACAAGGTTTTTTTTTTTCAAAAAAAAAAAAAAAAAGTAGGAGCATATAACAATTGCATATCAGTAAGTACATCACATGTTTAAGTGGCTTATCTTGCATACCAGCAAGCAAAGAACATAGTAAGCTAACTTGTAGTTAGCATTTTTTAGGGTATGATTAAAAGGACAAGGCACAGTATCTATAGTAAGTAAGCCCTACATTTTACACTGCATTTACTAATATATGGGTCTTTTTGAGAATAGTGCAATAATGTGAGGTTCAATCTACAAATTCTGTTTGGATAAGTTTCTCAGGTTCACATTTTATATGTAACTGAGTGAATCTATTCTACTAAAAAAGCATTTTATCAAACTAACAAAAAAAAAAGGGTTCTTATACCAACTGGTACGACCCGATTAATAGACTCAGTAGGATTTAGTAACACTTTGTAATGTAACAGCATTCTGTTAGAGCTTAGATACAACTGACAGTTAGAGGTTAGTTATGAGATACATGTATTGCTCAATGTCTATATAAGAGAGTGTATTCAGAGTTTAATTAAAAGGGATGAAATAAAGATTTCTTTCAATACAATTCTTATCTTTCTCTATTCTATCACCAATACTAATCCGCCATGTTACTGTCGCTACCAATAATTGAATATACACATAAAACCAGTATCAACAAAACGAGTATGATTGTCAGTACCATTGTAGAGTGTACTGGCAGTACCACTGTTAGATACAATTATCACAAAAATCAGTCTCGAGAAAACCCACAAAATAAAAATAATATCAGTGTCATGTTTTTATACCAGTATCTTGAACTGTATTTCTATCCAATTTAAATGTCACTTGACTGCTTCAGAAGTCTCGTGCTCATCCAACCCTCCGCCCCACTTTCCATTTCCATCTCTCGTTGCTGATCTCCCTCAATTTTCTTCTTCCCCTGCCTGATCTCCTCCCTCCCCGATTCTCTCCCTCTCTCACAGAAAAGGAAAAAAACCTTAATCGCCTTCCACATAATCAAGTGATAAATCATCTCTGCTTTGAAGCTTTTAAAGATGAAAAATCATTGAAGGAATGAAGTCGGCAGCCCCGAAGGAACACTGTCATTGTCATTGCTTCCCGGAAAAAACCTTTAATTCAATTCTGGCAGAGAAAAGCATGGACTAACATGCATGCTTATATTTTTGCCTCTTTTGATCTCCAAATAGCAATGGTAATGAGCAATTTCCGTGTACTCATGCAGAAAATCGGCGAAATCAGCTGTATCAAGACCGTAATTCAACAAAACAGTCAAAACGGCTATGAAAAAAGCTGAACTAGGAACCCTGATGATAAATCTCAAAGGAGAGCAGATTCGATGAGTTTGAAGAAATCGGTTTGATCGATTTTTACTTTACGGTTGCGATCATATTTGTCAATCATAGATTGGCATGCATCAACATCGGTGCCTTCTCTTAATCCAAGGTTTATCAGCACCGTCTGCAACTCTTTTGCATCGATGAATCCATCTCTATTTTGATCAAAAATGGAGAAAGCCTCCTCGACTTCATGTAAGCCAGGCTCTGTTTGATCGAACAATGTAGAGAATTCCTCATGGCTCATAAAATCCCTTATTTCATCTCCTTCTTGGCTCAACGCTGATATACCACTATCTGTCATTACGAATCCGACTTCGCCTTGTCTTTATTCCAATGTCTTGTTTGTGGGGCGTTTCATTAATTTTCGTGTCGTTGTTGATGTTTCCTTCTTGGAGAAGAAGGTACTGTTGGCATGAAGGGAAGTGATCATAAGATGTAAAGAAGGATATATAATAGGCGAGGTACTTTGGGAAGAATTTGTAGGTAAAATTGAGAATGATGGAGGTAAATAAAAAGAGTATTGAGTCTTGAAAATAGAGAGGTGAAAGGATGAGATCAAAAAGCTTCTCCATTGTTGGTACAGATATTTGGTTTAGAGAGAGAGGTGAAAAGAGATTTACAACCTTCTCCAGTAATTTGTTGGCGTTGGAAAAGAGGATTTTTGTAATTTGTAGGTTGGTTTCTATAAGTTGTGAATGAAAATGTAGTTGCAAGGTTTGGTTTATATATACTTGTGATACTCGGGAAAAGTTTCATATATTAGGAAAGTGCATGGAAAGCTAACTATGATATTCTTGGGTCTTTTTCAATGCATTTTCTACTGGAAAGGAAGTTTTTAGGAAAGTACAGAGAAAATCTCAGGCCTCACAAGTCACAAATAGCCTTCAGCTAATTTAATTAGTTTGGAAATCGTCTTTCAATTTACCTATTCGTGATCGTGGTTGTGACGTGGGTGTACAGAATATTTAAGTCGGTATCTGTGAAGTAGTTGGAACTTGGAAGGTGTACATACATTTGTCATCCATCCCAAGCAGTCATGCACTCAGCAGCACTCTATACTAGTTCTAATGTTATCTATAGTATAAAAAAATGTTTGTTTCGTGTAGTGTTGTAAATAATGGTATGACAGGTATGTGCTCATCCGACATATATGGTACTGTTAAATAATTATTGAGAATGATTATAAATGATTATTGAGAATGATTAGAAATAATTAAATGATTAATTGGGAAAATTCGTGTCAGTTTGATCATCATCAATAACTAATCAGTCGATTAATCGTCTTAAACAGACATTTTTTACAACACTGGTTACATGTAATGACTAATGACCAAATTCTAGTCTACTGTTACAGAGAGTATAAAAAGAATGTTCTATGTAACACATCTATTTTTTGCATTTAGATTATGTTTGACTGTGAAGTAAAGTTACTAAGAACTAATTGACTTACTCTATTTTACTTTATATATTTTACATCTTGTCTGATAGTTTTAACTTATGGTTTAAATTAATTTGTTCTGAGGAGTAAGGTGTTGAAAAATGAGTCTCTGTCTGTGATAATGGGTCCAATATGTAGAGTAAATGTGTAGTGAGTTAATTTACCTGTAGAGATGGAGTAACTTATTCCAGTTAACTAATCTCTTACTCCAGCTTACTCATCTTCTTTTACTTCTTATTTCGCTACTTACGTTAGAAGCAATGACTTTACTCCACCTCTTATTCCACCCCCAAACATAATCTTACCATCGAAATTAACATAATAATAAGTTTCACACATTGGAAAAAAAAATTATACATTCCACGCATCAAAATACATTCATATTAGGAAGAACACAAATACTAATTTCAATCATTTATGTATCTCTAATTTTTGTGTCAACAACTAGCATTAATACAATTTACCTTTTTAATTGATAATACGACTTTTTATGTGGATGAAGAGTAACGACATACAACACATATACCAATTCAAATTTTCTTATTTAATTTTAAATAATTTTATACTTAACATTTAAAACTAAATAGATTAACCCGGCGTTGTTTTACAAACAGCTTGATTTCCTTCCAACACATTAAAGTACTTGAGACATATTCCTTATCATTTTATTTGTTAGAGCATATTCATCTAATAAAGAAATTACAAATACTAATTAATGTGTCCATTATATATAATTTCAGTTGTAAGAAAAGTTCTTTATCAGACTTTGTAATTAAATGCTAATTTTAAAATACAATGTTAGTAATTGAAAAATTACTAATATCGATTTTTCATTTTATCATGTCAAACTTGAAATTGCAGAGGTGGATATATTCTGAAAGCGATGTGAAAATATAGTAAATTATACAATGACAATAATAAAAATATTATTACTGTCTGATTCCCTACCTAAAATCCGAAAAGAAGAAAAAAGAAATATTAATATTCTGCGAGGTAAGTAGGTAACAACACATCAACGAGCAACAACCAGACTGCTTTAAGAATTTTCCACTGATGGATGTCTTTTGGAAATTCGGTAAAAATGAAAGTGATTTGCAATGTCATTCTCAAGAAATTTGATGGAGGATAGAAAGTAATTGTTTAACATTTTCTCGAAAGTTATCTTTCTAGGTTTTCTGTAACCTACATGGAAGTTCTGTTCAAGTAACGGGTCATCTTCTTGCTTGGTACTTGGTAGTACAACCTGTTACATGAAATGGTGTTGGAAATATCCTTATTAGTTTTTCCAAGGATGGATGTTTCCTATTTTTGTCTTAATTTGACTAACTTATGACTCTGCTTTACCGCCTCTTAAAAAATCATGATAAATTTCCTCAAAAGATTTTTTATTTTATTTTTTAGATAAATTTTGTCTTCTTTCGGAAATTGCGTCGTACATTCCTTATTTTCTTTTATTTCATTATTAATTTTCTTTGCAATACACCAAGTGTTTGTTTGTTTTATTTTTTTCCTAATAATGATTTTAATTTACAAACAGAGTAATGAAATGCTTTATCTAAATTTATTTCAAATAAAAATTGTCTTAATCCTAGCAGTAAATTTCTATATTATTAGTTTTCTAAGAATTAGCATGAAAAAGCTTGAATTGTGGGATTATGTCACGACGGTTTCTAGTTTACAAGGGTTCATTATGTATGCTATAAGACGCAATTGCTGAGGATGCACCATTTCAACCTCATAGGCTCATATATACCTGTCTCCCTGGGTTCCTTTTTTGTGAGTTTAAAAGATAACTATACTTGGGAGTTAGAATTTTTTTTTTTTTTTAAAAGGTCAGTGACTTTAAATGTCCACTAATAATTTCATTGATAAAAAACAGATTTACAACGAGTCAAATGACCCTCTTTTCTAGATTTAAACTCATTTATTTTCATGAAATTATGTAAACTACTATAATTAACTAATCATATTTATCTACTCCAAAAAACACCCTATTACCACTTTCTCTATCTCTATCTATGACTGAATCTACTTTCGTCCAAAAGCCACCGCGCTCCGACAGCCGAATTTATCACGCTCCGATCAAGATGAAGGTAAAGGCTCCACACTTCAAACTCCGACGATACCGCTCTCTCAGCTCCGATCGGCTCCGCTCAACTCGACTCCCTTGTCTCTCCCTCATTCTCTTCTCTGCTTAAGGAGATAGAGACAAGAGAGATGTCACTATTCTGAAGAAGAAAACTAAGAATGGAACGAGTAAAATGGAAAGAGATGAGTTAGGAGTTTGGACTTTGTAATTAAGGTAATACAATTTAGTAATACAATGGGCTTTAAGTTTTGTCTTTCAAAATAAATAAATTAATGAAGTGCAAATTTTCATCTTTTTCGAACCAAACTTCTTGCCATGCCTAATTATTATCCTTTATACAAACAAAAAACTAACTCTTGTTATCTGTGCATTTTTTTTCATGAACCAGGTTAAAGCAATTTGTACATCTATATTTTGAATGAACATAGTACAATTTTAATATATCTTTCAATTTTCAAAATTTAGAACAATAAGGATATATTTTTTTATTAGAATCTTCGTACAAATTCTCAAATAAACAATACTGCTTATCATTATCAAAATCTTCTTCTAAATCACGTAACATTTAATAAAAATTATCACATCTATCTACCACCATATCATCATTTCCTTTGGTATTGTATTCCTGATGCTCAGTATGAGTGCCTATGTCAGTTTCAAATCCCCGTAGATCGTTCCCGTCATCTCCACCGGTATGGTATTCCTAATGCTCAGAACCAGTACCTATGTCAGTTGGCAAACTCTCACCATGCCATATCAAACACTTATATCCTTGCTTGAATCCATGACGGATTAAATGGTTCCTCACTTGGTTCAAGTTGAAAATTTTTTGACCATTGTTACAATCACGACAAGGACACGACATCAATGCACTATCCCTATTCGCCATATCTTCCATAGCAACTCTGATAAATTCCTCGACACCTGTCATATATTCATCAGATAGACATGATGTTTCATACATCCAACTGCGGTCCATCTGCAATTACAATAAAACACAATTAATTAAGAACAAGGTTAAGGTACTAATCAATTTGAAAAAATCATACACAGTGAAATTCTATTCACAATAGGGCTTACATGGGGCCGGGTTACCATTCTATCCCACTCTTTGAATATTTTGTCTCGGTAGTGACCATGTGTTAGTCGTGTTTTAGTATTTTAGAAAATTTTGGCAGCATTTCCCCTTAGTTCCCTGAGTATTCGGGAAACTAATAAGGAAAAATGATGCCGAAATTTTCTTAAATACTAAAACACGACTAACACGTGGTCACATCCTAATTGAGACAAGGTATTCAAAGAGCAGTCCCAAAATGGGGACTATTCAAAATTAATCCCTAATGGATTAATTTTGAAAGGGTATCATGACCTAAAGGCATTAATCATGCGGTTGTGGCTCATAAGACAATACTCTAGCTATCAAAATTCACATTCATACACAAAACTAATTAAACATGAGTTTTATGTTGTACTTATAACTTGTTTTAGATGCCGTACCGAGTTAGATGAGGATTGCTACACCAAATCTCTCTATAATAGCCAAACTACAAAATTAAGATTTTTTACTTTTTATATGAAAATCCATATAGCACTTACAATCTACTAGCTAGTACGTGTGAAAATTCAGAATTTTTCACAATAAGAAGCTATATATAATTGATGTCAATTATATATCTACAAAAAAAATACATATGACATAAAAACAAACAAAATGGACCTAAATTTTACATTTATGGGATTTTTGATCTATTTATTAGCTATTTATTTGTGTTTTATAAGCACCACATGCATTTATGGGATGTAGTTTTGTTTACCATGACAAAATAAGCACCATATGAGCATTTATGTTTTTTGATCCATATAAGCAAACCTAATATATAAACATGAGTTTTATCTATGTTTTGTACTTACAACTTTAATTTTTTGATGCCGGATCAAGTGAGATGAAGATTGTTGCATCAAATTTCTCAATAATAGCCAATCTACAAAATTAAACCATCGAAACCTAATTAAGAGATGTATACATGTAACATATGATGCATGCTAGAGTATATATAGGTATCAAAAGCTCATATATAGCATGCATGTGCAAATATAGGTATCAAAAGCTCATATATAGCATGAATTTGCTAATTTTCACATATAAAGAAAAACTTGAAATAAAAAATGTATTAAAACTTAAAAGAGATATTTAGGATTTATATTTTGAGCAAAATTAGAGCCTAAATGGTGCTCCATTTAATAGCAAACTTGAGAAAAGAGATGATCAATTAATGAACTTGACAAAAGAAGGGTGAGATAGCCGAATTAATGCTCTGTGAGATAGCTGTTGTGCTAATTAATGGAGGCGAGGCCTGATGAAGAAAGAAACGCAAAGATTCTTGTCAAGAATCGGACTGAATTAACCTTTAATATGCACTTTTAGGATCAGGATGGGTTCTAAGCTAATAACTAATCCTAATTATCATATATTTAGATCGGTTTTAAGCTACTAATCAATCCTGATACTATCAATATTGGTTTTTAGATTAGTACCAATCCTAATAGTATCTGGATCGATTTTTTATAACAACTGATCCAATTATATGATAATTAGAATCGGTTATTAGCTTAGAACCCATTCTAATACTATCAGGGTCGGTTTTTAGAGAGAACTGATCCTAAAAGTTCATAAATTAGGATCGGTTGACTAAAAAATCAGATCTGATTAGGTTTTAGGATTAGTTTTATTTATAAAACCGATCTAGATAAGTATTAATATCCGTTGGTTCATATAGCCAATCTTAATTCTAGTTTTTCCACTATTGCTTCCTTACTGTCATCCCTGAATATCCTGCTACCCCTCTTCCTCCATAGAATAAAAACACATTATTATCTGAATCTTTGCAGTTATTTCATTTGTCGAGTATAAAATGTTCTCCCTGAAATTATCTTGAAGAACGACTGATGCCCCTGACATGGTTGCCCTCACTTGTGTCCTTACTGATTGTATGTATGCACTGTACATCCTTGGAACAGATGATGTATCTATCGTTTCCTCAATTCCTCTGCTCTTTTGAACCTGCAACATCTGTAATCTTGGAATAATTGATGACCTAAATTTCACTTGCCTAATACCCACTGCTAAACTATCCATTTAACTCACTGTAAACCGACCAAAATCACCACATTAACATTGCCCAAATCGGTTCGAAACCCACAAAAATATATATGAACCACCATTATCCGCCTCATATAATTGTTGAAATCCAAAGTCTTAAATATAATGGTTTCCGATTAAATTAAAAAATAATAATAATAATTACTTCTTCATTAATTTGTTTTGAGAATTAAGAATATTTACATGCAGAAAATGAATTAGCTCTTAAGAAAATAAAATAAAAAGAAACAAGAAATCCATCCTGCTTTGTTGCTTGGTGTTAACAGCAGATATAATCAAGTGATAAATCATCTCTGCTTTGAAGCTTTTAAAGATGAAAAATCATTGAAGGAATGAAGGCGGCAGCCCTGAAGGAACACCGTCGTTGTCATTGCTTCCCGGAAAAAACCTTTAATTCAATTCTGGCAATAGAAAAGCATGGACTGACATGCATGCTTATATTTTTGCCTCTTTTGATCTCCAAATAGCAACGGTAATGAGAAATTTCCGTGTACTCATGCAGAAAATCGGCGAAATCGACTGTATCAAGACCGTAATTCAACAAAACAGTCAAAACGGCTATGAAAAAAGCTGAACTAGGAACCCTGATGATAGATCTCAAAGGAGAGCAGATTCGACGAGTTTGAAGAAATCAGTTTGATTGATTTTTCCTTTACGGTTGTGATCATATTTGTCAATCATAGATTGGCATGCATCGACATCGGTGCCTTCGCTTAACCCAAGGTTTATCAGCACCATCTGCAACTCTTTTGCATCGATGAATCCATCTCTATTTTGATCAAAAACGGAGAAAGCCTCCTCGACTTCATGTAAGCCGGGCTCTGTTTGGTCGAACAATGTAGAGAATTCCTCATGGCTCATAAAATCCCTTATTTCATCTCCTTCTTGGCTCAACGCTGATATACCAGTATCTGTCATTACGAATCCGACTTCCCTTCTCTTTATTCCAATGTCTTGTTTGTGGGGCGTTTCATTAATTTTCGTGTCGTAGTTGATGTTTCCTTCTTGGAGAAAATGGTACTGTTGGCATGAAGGGAAGTGATCATAAGATGTAAAGAAAGATATATAAGAGGCAAGGTACTTTGGGAAGAATTTGTCAAGAAACATGAAGGTTAAATTGAGAACGATGGAGGTAAATAAAAAGAGTATTGAGTCTTGAAAATAGAGAGGTGAAAGGAGGAGATTAAAAAGCTTCTCCATTGTTATGGGTACTCTTTGGTTTAGAGAGAGAGGTGAAAAGAGATTTACAACCTTCTCCAGTAATTTGTTGGCGGTTGAAAAGAGGAATTAGTAATTTGTAGCTAGGTTGGTTTCTATAATTAAGTTGTGAATGAAAATGAAGCCGTTGGTTTGGTTTATATATACTCATGAATCATGCATGATACTCATTCCTAAGTTCCATCTATTAGGAAAGTGCATGGAAGAATTAAGCTAATTAACTATTATATTCTTGGGTCTCTTTCAACGCATTTTGTACTGGAAATTAAGGAAGTTTCTAGGAAAATACAGAGAAAATCTCAGCCCTGACAAATAGCCTTCAGCTAATTATTGAATTTAATTAATTTGGAAACCGTCTTTCAATTAATTTATTCAGCTTATATAAAAACAAGCGCTTAAGCTTAACAGCTTGCGCGCGCGCACCATTTTGATCATACCGTTCACAAGCACTTCTATATGTATACTTCTGAAAGGAATGAAAGTGGTGTGGACGTGTGGTGCAGTATACAAGTCCGCAAAATAAAAAATGGTAATTTTGCCGACTTCTTTTTTTTTTGCTTTTCTTTTAAGAAAAAAAAAAAGAAGTCGGCAAAATTACCATTTAAAAAAAAAAAAAAAACTAGACAGGCAAAAGTTATAAATCGAATGGATCAAATAATTTGATGAACTGAAGTACATAGTGAGTTAACAAATAGAATTTTAATTAATAATACAAGTATTAACTTGATTATTGTTGTACAAGTTGAACAACCAAATCTTTTATTCAAAATAACTTTTAATTCGATTAAAATCAAATTATTTAGACACCTAGGGGTGTCAATATATGGCACCCTTTTACCAGTTTATCCGACCCATATCATATCCAAAAATACGGGTAAGGGTGAGATTTTTTTTCCGTTAGCTAATCGGATATGAGTAAGAGTAATTATTTTTTTCGTATAAGATAATTTTAAAATATATATATATATATAGATATATATTTGTACGAAAATGATACATGATACAATAAAAATTTTGTCTTTTATTAAATTTTCATAATACAAATTAGTTGTATTCATTATTATTTTTTTTATTTAAAAAAATATTTTTTCGAAAATACAAATCAAAATGTTAATAATACTTTTTTATTCGTTTACCCAACGCGTACCGTATTCGAAAATACGGATAAAAATAAAGATTTTTTTTCGTTATCATAACGGATACAGATATAAAAATATCTCCACCCAATCCGTATCGTACCCGTTGACACCCCTATGGACACCTAGTGTATTAATTATACCATTAACGGGTATACCCGACCATACCCACCCGTGCCCGCCGCCCAGGGTACCCGTGCCCGCCGCCCAGGGTACCCGTGCCCGAGCCCGGGTATGGGTTAGGTACTCGGGTACGCGGGTACGGGCAAAAACAGGACCGGACCCGTGTTTTTGGACAAATACCCAACCATACCCTACCCGACCACACCCATACCCGACTATACCCGTACCTGAGTACCTGACTACCCCTACCCGATACCTGTCTACTGTTCACTTTAATTCAAAATTCAAAAAACCCAAGTTCCCATCCAAATTCAATTTAATTTCTGTTTTTATTTCTGTTTTTATTTCTGTTTTTAAAATTCTGTTTTTATTTCTGTTTTTTAATTTCTGTGTTTTAATTTCTATTTTTTAATTTCTGTTTTTTAATTTCTATTTTTAAAAATCTTTTTTTATTTCTGTTTTTAAAATTCTATTTTTTATTTCTGTTTTGTAATTTTTGTTTTTAAAATTCTGTTTTAATTTCTGCTTTTTAATTTTTTTTTTATTTTTGTTTTGTAATTTCTGTTTTTAAAATTCTGTTTTAATTTCTGTTTTTTAATTTCGTTTTTTTATTTATATTTATATTTATATTTTATTGTTTTAAAGTAAAAAAAAAAACAAAAAACAAAAACAGAAAAAAAAAAAAAAAAAAAAGGAAAAAAGACGAAAACAAAAAAACCAGAAAAAAAAAAAATAAATACCCGTACCTGTACCCGCCCTACCCGTCAAGGGTACACGGGTACGGGTATAGAACGGGTAGAGTATGGTTTTTGAAAAACATACTCGACATACCCGACATACCCTTACTCTTATACTCTAGTACCCGTCCTACCCGTACTCGAGATGTACCCATACCTGCCCGACCATTAATACACTATGAACACCCAGGAGATAGGAGCACTCCCGCGTGGTCGTGGGTGTACAGAATATTTAAGTCCGTATCTGTAAAGTAGTTGGAAGGTGTACATTTGTCAATTGTCATCCATCCCATGCAATCATGCACTCAGCACTCAGCACTACTCTAGTCTAATGTTATGTAGAGTATAATAAATAAATAAAAAAAAAATGTTTGTTCCATATAGCGTTGTAAATAATGATATGTGCTTGTCAGATGGATATGATACTGTTAAATGATTAATTAAAAATAAGTAGAAATAATCAGTTATAATTGAAAATAATCGATTGATTAATGGAAAAAATCTGTAACAGTTTTATCATTGCCAATAGCTAATTGACTGATTAATCGTCTTAAACATATTTTTTTACAACAATGGTTACATGTAATGGCTAATGACCGAACCTAATCTAATGCTATTGAGAGTATAAAAAAGAATGTTCCATGTAACACGCCCATGTTTTTCAGTTAGCTTTTGGAGTAAAGTTATTGAGAATTAATTGACTTGCTTTATTTTACTTCATATATTTTATATCTTGTGTAGTTTAATTTATAGATCAACATCCTGACTAAACTCAGGACTATTATGGTCTTGGTCATACATCCAAAATTTTCACGGAACCTTTTGTCTCGGGATCCATATATATCTACAATTAATAATTTGGTCAAACTAATTACTGACAGAAAATTAAATTAATGACACAAATTAAAATACAAAATAACAGAAAAATAAATAATATTTAACCTTAAGAGAATAATTACTGTGAAGGGTAGTGGTGCCTTAAATCCAAATGACTCAAAAATTAATTAATGTGGCATGCGCACTGATCATGGATGGTCGGATATATATATTTATATATCGCCTTAAATTCGCTTCTAGCTGGGAGAGAAAATTACCAAGGACTCACTTTAAACTGATTTGCATACATGACCTAGGTTCTAATTATTTACCACCATTGTCACTTAAAAATATCTCCATCGGTCCAGTAAGGATATCAGTCAGTGTTGATCAATCCAAAAGCCAACAGATCATGAAACAGACAGATGGTAAAAGTAAACCCCTCAGTGCCATCGTTCGTTTAGCCAAACCGATGTAGATGAGTCGCCCTGTACTAACAGTTCGTGAAATTCAACCAATGGCAAAGGAGAGAGGCAGGAGGGAGTCCATCAACGCCATCAGTTTGTTATTCATAACAAACAATAAAAAGTTCAACATAATTATAGCGCTTTCACTAGTGACGAGCGTCATCTGTGTGGAAGCACATCCGATGATAAAGGGGCGATGGGAAAAACGTTTTTATAATAGTGTCATGTCAGTAAACTTGAAGCTGCAGAGGTGAATACGTGAAACTATAGTAGACTATTAACATGATAAATAAGTTTACACTTTTTATAATTCCAATATATAATAAAAATATTCCTGCTGTCTCAATCCCCTACCCAAAATCCGAAATGAAGAAAAAAGAATATATATATATATATATATAGAGTGGGGTTAAAATGCACCCTCATTTTTGTGCTCCAAACGTGCACCCTCCTCTCGTTTTTTCATTTTTAAAATTCAAATAGTTAATTTGAATCTACCAACGTGTTCTACATATTAAAATGTGTTTGGAGACCAAATTTTACATTTTTTTGGAAATTTTTTACTATTTTTTCAGAATTTTTGAAAATCATCACTGTGCTGAAATTTTTATTATTGTTGAGTTTAATAAAAAATTCTGAAAAAATAGTAAAAAATTTCCAAAAAATGTAAAATTTGGTCTCCAGGCACATTTTAATATGTAGAACACGTTGGTAGATTCAAATCAATTATTTGAACTTTAAAAATGAAGAAACGAGAGGAGGGTGCACGTTTGGAGCACAAAAAAGAGGGTGCATTTTAACCCCACTCATATATATATATATATATATATAGAGAGAGAGAGAGAGAGAGAGACAGGCTAATACGCTTTCGGCAGCACTTCGGCCGAAGTGCTGCCACCCGTTTTTCGATTTTTCAAAATCCAAATGGTCGATCCGAACCGTTCATCTTGTTCTCCATATTAATATATGCTTGGGGACCAAATTTTAAATTTTTTGGAATTTTTTTGCTATTTATTAAGCCACTTTGAAAATCGCTGATCCAACGGTGAACCCCTGATTTTACTGTTTTGGCAAGCCACCGTTGGATCAGCGATTTTCAAAGTGGCTTAATGAATAGCAAAAAAATTCCAAAAAATGTAAAATTTGGTCTCCAAGCAGATATTAATATGGAGAACAAGATGAACGGTTCGGATCGACCATTTGGATTTTGAAAAATCAAAAAACGGGTGGCAGCACTTCGGTCGAAGTGCTACCGAAAGCGTATTAGCCTCTCTCTCTATATATATATATATATATATATTAATATTCTGCGAGGTAACAACAAATCAACGAGTAACAATCAAACTGCTTTAAGAATTTTCCACTGATGTCTTTGGAAATTCGGCAAAAATATTGAAAGTAACTTGCAATGTCTGCTCAAGAAATTTGATGGAGGGTATGTAGAATTTACGAATTTACCTTTCTATGGCTTCTGTAGCCTAAATGGAAGTACCGTTCAAGTAACGGGTCATCTTCTTGCTTGGTAGTACAACTTGTTACATGAAATGGTGTAGGAAATGTCCTTGTTAGTTTTTCCAAGGATGGATGTTTCCTATATATGTCTTAATTTGACTAACTTATGACTCTGCTTTGCCGCCTCTTAAAAAATCATGATAAATTTCCTCAAAAGAAAAAAAATAATAATAAATTTTGTCTTCTTTCGGAAATTGCATCGTGCATTCCTTATTTTCTTTTATTTCATTATTAATTTTCTTTGCAATACACCAAGTGTTTGTTTGTTTTATCTTTTGTTTCCTAATAATGATTTTAATTTGGTCCTGATAATTTTTCCTCCACTCTTATTCTTTCATTATTCTCTTATTTTATTTGTTCAATCTCATCTACATTTTTCACAATTTATAAAGAATTTTGCGAATCTAAAATCACGAACATCTTCTACACAATTTTATATTTCAAATGAGATCCACGATGACATACTTTCGAGTTCGTCGTCACACAAGTATTTATACCTCGTCATCTAAGTATTTATACCTAGTATTTTTCACGTATGACACTGCTGACATTTAAAAGTATTAATATCAAGTATTACAAGTATTTATACCTATGTACTGAAGTATTTATACATATGTGGTCAACTATTTTTGTTAGAGAAAGATTGACGCAAGGACGATTAGGGAAGGTTGATGCGGAGTCCGTGATTGGAGATAAATAGGTATAAATATTTGTACAATGAGATATAAATACTTGTGTGACGATGAGCTTGAAAGTATGTCATCATGAATCTCATTTGAAAGAAAAAATTACATAGAATACGTTCGTAGTTTTAGATTCACAAAATTCCTCATAGATCTTGAGAAATGTGAATGACATTGAAAAAAAAAATACACATTTAAAAATGTATATGATTCTTCTCCCCATATAATTTGAGTGATCCCCCCATATAGTCATATCAAGTTAGACATGTAAGTATTAATATCTTAGTTTGCAAGTATTAATTTATCATTTTTCAAGTATTTATACGTATTAATTTAATTAAACTTGAAAGACCACAGTGTTTTGAATAACTTTAATTAAACTAGTTAGTTAAATTAGTTTATGAAAGTTAAAATCTATTTAAGAGATGGGGACGATGAGGAGATGCGGGGTCCACAATTGGGGATAAATACTTACAAGTATATGTGTAAATACTTGTACGATGAGGTATAAATATTTGTGTGACGATGAGCCTAAAAATATGTCATTATTGATCTCATTTGAAAGATAAAATTGCGTAGAATACATTTATGGTTTTAGATTCGCAAAATTCCTTATATATCGTGAGAAATGCGGACGATATTGAAAAAAGAAAGAAAAAAAAAACTCACCTCTAAAATCTGTTTAAGAGTGGGAGGATAATGGGGGATGAGAGTGGAGAATTCATATAATTATTCTTTTAATTTACAAACAGAGTAATGAAATGCTTTATCTAAATTTATTTCAAATAAAAATTGTCTTAATCCTAGCAGTAAATTTCTATATTATTAGTTTGCTAAGAATTAGCATGAATAAGCTTGAATTGTGGGATTATGTCATGACGGTTTCTAGTTTACAAGGTTTTTTTTTTTTTTTTTTTTTTAAAAAAAAAAGTAGGAGCATATAACAATTGCATATCAGTAAGTACATCACATGTTTAAGTGGCTTATCTTGCATACCAGCAAGCAAAGAACATAGTAAGTTAAAGGACTAATTTAGCATCAGCTTCATTACTTGAGGTTCAATATAGGATTACATTAAAACATGGTAAATTAAAGGACTAACTTAAACAACAACTCTTCTAATTTAATAAAACTAACCTTTACATAAATTAAAGAGAAACAGACATTCTAAGCGAAAAAAAGCATGTGATCCATTGGGTCCCTGGGGTCCATCCATATGTATGTTCATGGTCCTCATTTATTTTCCATTTATTTACTGTTTTCTATTTGATCCGTTGTGTTTAAGTCGCAGAGAAATGTTTATTTATGTTTATTAATTGTACATGTTTATAATTTTACATATTTCTATTTCTATTTATTTTGATCTTTAGATCATAAGTCTACTTTTGTTGACCTTTTTAGGGGTTTTGACTGATGAGATTAATTAATTCACTATAATCATTCTGTTAATTTCCTAAAATGGAAAATTTTATATGGGCATGTACCTCTAAGTATTAAGTATACTCCTTGTTTCCAACAGGAACTACATTTTCCCATTTATTTGGGGTTTTTCTGTTTTGGTGGCCTAAACGGTACAAGTTGGGATTTGGCTTAGTTTTCTTCATTGCTCAACACTAGTACATGGCTGATACAACTCCTTAATTAGTACTTAATCTTAGGTCCAAAAATGCAAGAAAGGTTCAAAAGCACTTAGACCATACGCTCATATATACCAGATAAGTCTAATAGTTGAAACTGTTTAGGCCAAAATCATATCCTGGCATTGACGATGCCATTGGTGATGCAAAGAAATCAAACACCTTGAATGCTTGGAGATTAGTGCAGCATGAGATCCATAGAGCCGCAAGGGCTGTAAAACAAGCCTCATCTGTCCTCAATGGAGACTTGACATGAAATGTGTTATATCCGAAATTTTAAATCGGATTAATTTGCTAAATTAAAAATTACGCACAAATTAAAATTTTATTTAATTAAACAATTGTTCAGATTTGGTCTGATTAAATTAAAATGAAACTAAATTTTTTTTCGAGATAAATTCGAATTAGAAATTAACAATATATTAAATTGAGAATTTAAAACTAAAATATAGAACCTATAATTTAATTGTAATTATTCGGAAATTTTGTAACTTAAAAATATTGTCATCTTTTCAGCACATTTAATTTCTAAAAGGTTGTATCTATTTTTGAAAAAAATAAAAAAATTTAAGATATTTAATGATTGTTATTCAAAAAGAAATATGAAAAATGCACACAAAAAAATATGAAACCATAAAAAATTATAGCTTTTTTTTTTTAAACTGCAGTTTTTTCATAGTAATTCAGTCTAAAACCGCAAAAAAAAAATTGTAGTTTGAATAGATTTCGAAATAAGAAAAAATGTATTTTTGAATTATTTTGTTTCTCGTTTGTGGGTTATTTTTTCATACACATGCTTCTTACGTCCATATTTTAATTGCAAGAGTTCCTTGTTTGCCAAATTATCATTTACCAATTTTAATCTATCATGTCAATAAATATTGTAACGGTAACTTTATGCATGGGAGCAATGGTATAAATAATAATAAATATAAATGACGATAGTAACGATAATACTAATAATGGTGATGATGATGATGATGATGATAATAATAACAATAATAATTATTATAATTATGATAACACCAATGATTATAGACAAATACAATGCATTATGCGATTGTTGAAAACTTTAATTGAATGAATAATGTTGAATATGAAATTAAATAACTTAAGAAGAAACATGACTTAAAAAATGTTCAATTAAAAAAAGGAATCGACTAACTATTTCCCAATTAATTTCCTCCATTCATTCCCCAGTGAATAACTACCTCTGGGGACCGCTCATTAACTGAATATCATTAATTACTTTGGAGACCATCTAATATTTGATAGATTTTACAACTAATGCAGACAAATATAAATGCCTATGCTCGCAAGTGTTAATATATAATATATCAAGTATTCATATCTAAAATATCAAATATTTAAAAAAAAAAATGGACACATCACAAACTCATCTTTTACATGTTTTTAGAGGTGGATTTTTTTTTCTCCGTCCAATCTCGCCAATATTTCTGACGATCTGTGAGAAATTTTGCAAATCTAAAACCACAAATGTCTTTTATGTAATTTTCTCTTTCAAATGAGATCTCTGGTGATATACTTTCGAGTTGTCTATCGCGTAAGTATTCATACCTCGTCATGCAAGTATTCATACCTCGTCATGAATATCTTGTCGTGTAAGTATTCATATCTCATAGTGTAAGAATTCATACCTCATAATGCAAGTGTAAAGATAATGTCTGAAGTGTTTGTACCTAACATGTATTATCATTTTTTTCATATGGCAAGTATTAATATCTCTTCGAGCAAGTATTGCAAGTTTTCATACATCACAATGCAAGTATGAATAGTTCATGTATCAAGTATTTGTATTTAACAAATTCTATCAAATTTTTTTCACATGACACTAGATGATGTCTGAAAGTATTAATATCAAGTATTGCAAGTATTGTAAGTATTTATACCACGTCATGCAAGTGTAAATAGTTCGTATATCAAGTGTTTGTATTTAACATATTCTCTATCTTCTTTTTTTCCATGTGGCACTAGATAACGTTTGAAAGTATTAACATCAAGTATTGTAAGTATTTATACTAATAATTGAAGTACGAATAGTTACGTTGAAAAGTATTTTAATTTAATATTTTTTTACAAATTACTCTGTTTGGTGCTTGATTGTATTAAATATGGAAAGTACTCATACATGTACATTTATGTACTAATATTTACGTTGTAGACTATGTTGCATGGATATGGGTACGGATATCGTATCAGATACAATACAGATACGACTATACGGCAGTTTTTCAAAAATCTAGAATACAAGAATTTATACCACATCGAACAAATATTTATACATTCGTATTCATATCTCTTTGAGCAAGTATTCCCATACTGACTGTTTTTTATCCATCTGTAAATGTATACCTATACTTTCTGTGCCATCACTGACGCCTCTATATCAATTGGTGTAGAGGTATTTGAACAGTCAGTGAAGGGTTTTGTACTAGTGATATCTCGTCATGCATGTGTGAATAGTTTGTGTATCAAGTGTTTGTATGTAATAGATTCTATCATTTTTTTTTCTTGTGGCATTAGATGGCATTTGAAAGTATTAATATCAAGTATTGCAAGTATTCATATTTCAAACTGAAGTATGAATTATTACGTTGTAAAGTATATTAATTTAATATATATTTTACAAATTACTCTGTTGGATGCTTGATTATATATTAATATGTAATATGTTAAAGTATTCACTCATGTGCATTTACATACTAATATTTATGTTGTATACTATATTGCATGCATACAGGTACAGTTATCGTATCAAATACGACAATTTTCAAAAATCTAAAATACTATACAACAATTATATATATATATATATATATATTTTTAATTATTTTAATTATATTATTAATTCAACAAACAAGAAATATTGATAAAGTTTGATAATTTTGCTATGTTACCTGTCATATTTTTTTAAAGAAATATCAAAAAACTAGCTACATTAGAATCACCAATAACTATTTATATGGATGCTAGCAAGTATTTGTACCCACCAGTGCTAATTTTCATTATATTCTTAATTCATATTAAATAGAAATTTTGTGTCACAGCGAATCAAGATAAAAAAAACACATTGCATCTCTTTAGTAAATGATATGGACACGGCCCACTATGTATCAAGTTATACCCTCAAAACTAAACAATACACCATATGTAAATCATGTCTATTTAAAGTTTTTAATGTTTTGATCTCCTTTTTTTTCTAAGGCGCAACTCTTTTCCGCCCCAAATTCCTTCGACTGTCCATTCAAAAATACAAAATTGAGTCGATTGAACTACCGAAACTGCATAATTTTGCTCTGATGCAAGAGATTGATTGTAAATTTGGGTTCGCTCAACCTAATTTGATAGAATCTACCTTGACAATGAATTTTGTGCAAAAATTGGCCAAGCGAGAAAATCAGGTGATTATCGCCTCGAACTTGACTGATACCGTTCTAACTCGGCCAAGTCAACTTGAACTCAGCTGATTTTTCAAACCATGTGCGACAGGTTGTCCCGTCATTAAAAGGAGAGGCCGAAGAGGAAGACTCGCCGGAATAGAAAGGCACCAGTTGAAGGCCGAGCATATTCTAATAAGAAGGTTCGGCCGAAGCTACACACAAATAGATGGAGGTTTGCCCAAACAAATGTTAAGATTATGGAATTTTATATTACAGGCCCGAGTGGGATAAGCCCGAAGGCCAAGGCAATAATATTAAGACAGAAGTCGGGATTGTCCCCAAGAAGGAAAACGCACTGGAATCAACTCTGAAATAGATAGCAAGTCCAAAATTGACTTCTTTAACATCTTTGCTAAAGATGAATGTTTGTTGACGGGATTCACAGTTTTTGTCGTTATTAAAGTTATTAAAATAGAATTAGATAAAGTGAGGGATGGAAGCCGGGGGAAAAAAAATATACAGCCATCACAATATATTCTCATAAATGATTATTACAGAAAATGAAAAATTGATCACCTTAATGAGTCCTACATAAATGGGGCAAATTGATTGCAACTTAAAAAGACCATTTCTTCCTATCTTTGTCTTGGTGCTTGATTTTGTGGGCCCATTAATAATCTAATTACCGATTGATCCTTAGGCCCAAGAGTCATCAATTTATGTGAAATGTTGTTACATTGAATTTATTTTAGACCAATTGCACGGACAGGCTTTAGGTTGGTCTTAAATGAGACATCTTTTTGGGCTGCAAATCAAGGCATTGTTTGCGCTAAGTATCGCTGTTTGAAACAAAAACACAAATTAATTTACTGGTACTTGAAAAGCATACGAGTGAACTATAAATCATAGAAGGAAATATCGGCCGAGTCAAATTGGAATCAGCTGAGTCGGACTGGAATTGGTCGTCAACGATCCGATTTCGGATTGAGTTTTTCGGTTTGCGAATTTTCAATGAAAAATCGGTTCCAACTAGCCAAGTCAAGCTATTTTTTACTGATTCTTCATTGAGGCAGATTCTTGATCTTTGGGGCCGATTCCGCAATCTGCAGTTGAGGTTTGAGCAAGAAACATAAACAATAAAATAAATAAAAAAAATTAAAAAAATCGAAAAAGAGGAGAAAGTACACGAGAGAGAAATGAAGCGGTGGGAGGAGGAAGAAAGGAGATTGATGGAAAATGGGATCAAAATCTTTTATTATTCTCGTGTATGAACAGCATTTCTGTTATTTTTGTTTTTTCAAATTCAGTCGTTGAATTGTTTCGAGATGCGTGCACAGAAATTTTTTGAAAAAAGTTACTTTGAGATGCATTTCCGAAAAAAATTGAACGGTTAGATTCGAAAAACCAAAAATAGCAGGGTTACTATTCACGGAAAGAGAATAGCAGGGATTTCATTCCTAGAAAATGAGGGTCCACCTGTGTCATTAAATTTTTCCTTTTTACAGTTTCAACCCTAAAATTTTAAGATTTTGTAAATCAGTTGCAATAATAATGAAAACCAGTTTTAAACATTCATTTCTAACTATTTCATACGTAATTAATATTCAAACAAATATATTTTCAAATAATCTATTTATCGTATTTAATTCTTAATTAACTAAATTTCTTGTTCATTTGTCTAAAAAAATATTATTTGCTTATTAAATGTTACCTATTTTATTGAAACAAATATATTCCAACTTTTTCGTTCAAATACGATCATTTGCTTGTATTATATTGTATTGAAGGATATTTTAATGTAATTATTTGTCTAAACATAAATTGTTGACAAATTAATTTTGTTATCATTTTTGGTCCTATTTTTTAGTACAAATTAAGCTTTTGGCAAAAAATCTTGAGTTTCTGATCCGATTTTTACTGATTCACCCAATTCCGATTCCACAGTGTAAGTGACCAATTCTGATTCCAATTCTGATTTTTCCTTCTATGCTATAAATTTAGATTACATAAATCTTCATTTAGTATCACTTCAAGATAATTAGCAGTTCAGCTTGGACTAATCCAATAGAACGTTAACAGAACACATCCTAACTGAAGACAAAAGTAAAACACACTAAATGATCGAATAAAAAACTGCATCAAAATGGAACCAGAGTTTCTAATTTTCTACAACTATGAAACATAAAAAGGACAGTAAACGGAACTAAGAAACCATTCTTTCTGATTTAGTCCCACAATCAATCTAAATGAACAGACCAATTAATTAGCATGGTACTGCATGCACCACCAGTGCCAAAAGCATCAATCAATACAGCCAACTTAATACTTATTCAGAGAAAATTACACTTCATGGAAAATTACAAATAAGTCCACCTAATTACGAATTCCAACATTAAGCCCCACTATCTACTATCTAGAAAGACGGAGCCGGAATTTTATCATGAAACAGAACTAACAAAACAAAGTAATTACAGATTGCCCCGTAAACCCAAACATCCTCAGTTTTTTATTCGAGCTAGGTTATTCCCATAGGAAGAGTATCACAAGCCCATAAAAAATAATTGTAAATAAAATTGAAGGTAGTTTTGTTAGAGCTGTCAGGGTCTTTTTGTTTATGACATGTTACCACAGGAAGAGAATCACAGGCATTGTTTGTGCAAGTATCACTCTTCAGAACAAAATTACAAATGTATTGGTACTGACGATGCTATCCAAATTTATCTGTTAATATATGACATTGAAGAGTATACAAGCCATAAATTTAGATTAGATAAATCTACATTTAATACCTCTTCAAGGTGATTTGTTGTTCAGCTTGGATTAATCCAACAGAAGAAACCTGGTACTATTGTAACTAATTTGCCTTAACAAAAATTTGAACTGCTTTGGCTTAATTTGCAACCAATGGTAAAACTTAAATCCAACAAGACAAACAAGCAAGACGCACAAACAAATTCAAAAACAAGTGAAAGAGTAAGAGTAAGAAAATGATTACAAATAACAAAAGCGACTTTGTATTTCCCAATAACAGAAGAAATACAATATTTTAAGTTGATCCATACCTTCTCTGTTCTTCACTTTCCAGTTTAGCACTATCTTGTTAATTAGCACTTTCCAGCTTAGCTTCTCTATCATCATGGGGTCATTCAATCAACTGCCAATGTAAATTCGACATGAAATGCAGGTAAGTTAGGATAGTTCTAGAGGATTTTATGCTGGACATCAGTAATTAAATTTAGAATAGTTTCAGGAACTTGAGTGATAGTGGCAGTGTTCTATCCTTCCAATTACATGAGTAAAATAGATTAGTGTAATTAAAGATGGTAGAGTAATTAGCAAAACATATTAATGTAGAAGTAATACAATGCTCATCGCATGGTGATCCTGTACCTGAAGACATATATCTGTTGCCCAAATACAATGTGGGTCATGGAGTGCAACACATCCTTCACTGGAACTTGAGTTTCAATTTTGGACAACATGCAGAAGTAACATCCACAATGTAATTTAGGTCCCTATCACTCAAATTAATCGAGATTAGCTGGAGTTCCAAGGTTCTCAGATACTGACCGGAACATGATATCACGGAAACCACACTTGTGTATCTCAAGTTTCGAGGTTCCAACTGGAATGGTTACAACTTTCAATTTTGGGCAGTATTTGAAACAAACTTCTCTAACATAATTTAAGTTCCTATCCCTCCAATTAACCGAGATTAGCTCTACACAGTTTGAAATTGTTAGGTTCTCAGATACTGATTGGAACATGATTTCACGGAAACCACACTCATATATCTTCAGTTTCAAGGTTCCAACTGGAATGGTTACAAGTTCCAATTTTGGGCAGTATTGAAAACTAACTTCACTAATAGAATTTAAGCCCCCATGTCCCCATTTGATCAACTTTAGCTCTAGACAGTTAGAGATGGATATTTCCTCAGATATTGACCCGAACATAATTTCATGAAAGCCACAGTTGTGTATCCTAAGTTTTCTAATTTCTGATGGACATGTTAGGAATTCCAATTTTGAGCAGTATGAGAAAGTAACATCTCTAACTTTTTGCGGAATTGTTGCAATTTTCCATAATTTTGGGCAATTTTCTATAACAAGCTTCTCAAGACAGGGAAAGTCGCCATCACATGCCTGCCACTCCACCAAATTAAACAGGTACTTCAATGAGAGCACTTTAAGTGATGGGTAACTGGGTTCCTTGGGTTCCTTGGGTTGCTTGGAAGAACCATATTCTACCAACAATGAATATGTACTGACCTTATCTCCCACAAATCCAACACCAAAACTACCTGATATTTCGAGAAACCTGAGATATGGCAGTTGACCAAATGGTGGTAAGAAGTTAGGCTCACTCCAAAAGTTAAGAGTAAGAGTTGTCAGTTTGGGAAGTAATGGATTAAGCAACCAAGAAGGCAAAACTCGTCCTCCATAGTTTAATATTGTAAGCTCTGTGAGATTACCACAGGGTTGGAGGCTCTGGAGTACATCATGTTGTATCTTTTCATCATTCTCATTCTTTGCGTTTTTACGAGAACAAACAAGTAAATGGAGTTCCTTAACTCCATAATTCAGCATAGAACTCTCTTCCTGAAAGTTTAAAATTAACTTGTGTAAGTTTGGCTTTGATGCAAGATTGGCCTTCCTGGAGTATTCCACATCATTGATTTTTCCGAGTCCTGATATGCACAACAACCCTCTAAGATTATTCATATCTTTAAGTTCTCCCAACCCCCCAGTTATGGCATGACCTGTGACACTAAAATTCCCACGTAAAGGTTTAAGATTTGTTAATTTTCCGATTCCATATGGCATGTTGATAAGATATACAGATATATCTAGAATACGCAGCCTAGTTAACTGCTCTATGCCCCTTGGAAAAACACTGAGTTTTGTACAATATCTTAATGATAATGTATGCAGGTTACGAAGAAGGAAGATAGATTTAGGTAACTGTTGGATTTTGTGACTCTTCAGCTCAAAGTACCGAAGGTTAATAAGGTTTTTTATGGATTCAGGTAACTCCCGAAGAGAAGTGCTATCCACATACAAAGTTTGGAGGTTGTAAAGAAGACATAAAGTTTCAGGAAGTGCTTCCATCTGCCTATCTTCAACAGATAGGTAGCGCAAGTGCTTCAATGTGCCAAGTGTATTTGGCAACAAGGAGTACCTCAATTGAATAGCTCTTGCACATGCAATCTCAGAGAAGATTGCGAAGTCAAAGTTTCGACTGCTTGGGCATTCCTTTATAAATGTTCTGATAGACCAGCTGTTGCCGGGTGGTAATAAAGAACCCAAAAATTCATCTTTTTTGTTTAAGTACAAGTGGCATATTTTGGGAGGACCATAGCATTGTTGGTGATTTTCTAAAGCAGATTGGCATGCTTCTTCAGAAATGGATCTTGCAAGATCATGCATAAAATGATGCAGCAAGAAGAACTGAGTGAAAGACTCATTGGAAAACAATTTAGCATGTGCCATCTCAAGAAGTGATCTACCTTGCAATTCATCAAAGTACTCATTTCCGATCTCTTCCAATGTTTTTGAATTTCTTGTATTGCCATTAATATAGCCTTGCGCCATCCAAAGCCTAACCACCATGCCTTTTTGAAAGGGTTTATCTTTTGGAAAGGTAGATAAATAAAGGAAACAAGGCTTAAGATGTCGCGGTAACTTCTGGTAACTTATCCGTAATGCTGGCATAATCTTTCCAGTCTCATCTATTTCTGATATATCACTCTCTAGAATTTCCATCCATTTCTCTTCCTCCATTTCATAACGGAGAGTACCTCCAAGTGCCTTTATGGCCAAAGGTGAACCTTTGCACTTATCCACAATACCACGACCAATCTTGTGCAAATTTGCATTTTCACTTGCCTCCCTATTGCCAAATGCCAAATGCTTAAATAGCGACCAACAATTTTCATCAGGTAGGGAACCCAATGTAAAATGTGCTGTTGTCTGCATGATCTTAGCAACCGATATATTGCGAGTTGTCATCAAAATTCTTACAAATTTAGCACTAAGAAAAGCAACTTGGAAACTATCCCACATATCTCTTTGTTCATTCCACACATCATCTAACACGAGAAACAAGCCAAGACCTCTTATCCTTTCAAATAAAACATCTTGGAGTATGCTTAGCTCAGAAGACTCAAAAGGTTTGTCACTCATTGAGTCAACGATAGCTTTGGTTAGCCGCACTAGATCAAAATCTACAGACACAGATACCCAACATCTCTTGTTAAATATCCGACAAATCATAGAGTCATTGTAAACAAGTTGGGCAAGTGTGGTCTTGCCGAACCCACCCATTCCAACAATAGGAAGAACCATAAAGTTGGGACCGCCTGAAAGGTTCAGGAGGCTAATAATCTGCTCCTTCTCCTCCTCCCTACCAAAAATCGCTCTCTCATCCACGTGAGAGCTGGTTGGTGGTCGAAATTGTGAATCGATCACCACTCGGGTCCCATCCTCCTCCCTCAAATGAAGATCCCTACGAGCATTTGAAATCTCTTCAAATCTCTGTGTTATACCCTTGATCTTATCAGCCATGCCATCTGGAATGGAGGCCTGGGTAACAGTACATGAATAAGAAGCAATGGAGGATGATGTATTCATCTCGGCAAATTTTCTCTTAGCCCCTGCAGAATTGTACATCAAATTTCTCTTACTAATCCCCATCTATATCTCAACAAAAAAAATAAATAAATACTCTTGGTCTTCACAAATTCCTTGAGAAGTCAAGAATTTTTTTTTTTTTTTTTTGCTTTGCAGAATCAACTTTGAAAAAAAAAAAGTATTAGGATCGGTTGTTTATAAAAAACTGATCATAATACTATTAGGGTCGGTTTTTTATAAACAACCGATCCTAATACTATTTTTTTTTTTTTTTTGCTTTGCAGAACCAACTTTGAAAAAAAAAAGTATTAGGATCGATTGTTTCAAATAACCGATCCTAATAGTATCAGGATCGGTTTTTTATAAACAACTGATTCTAATATATGCTAATTAGGATTGGTTATTTGTTAGAATCGATCATGATACTATCATGATCAATTTTTAATAAGAACTGATACTAAAAGTTCATAAATTAGGATCAATTGACCAAAAAATCTAATATTATTAGTTTTTAGGATTGGTTTTATTAATAAAAACGATCCAAATAGTTATTAGTATCGATTGTTTCTTATAGCCGATCCTGATTTTAGTTTTTCCAGTAGTGACAAGTGTTACCCCAGGGATATTTTAGATTTTCAAATTTTTCTCTTCGTGTTGTTTTGGATGCACAAGTACAAGTCCCATAGGTATGTCCTCTTTAATGTAATGAGGATTATAAATGCGACATTTCAACTGTTGCAAAAGGTAATTTCATTTTCAGATTAATTAAAGTACCAAAAGATACATTTAGAGAAGGGGCACAACATACCATTTTAGGATGAGGAAATTTCATTTTTCAGATTAATTTAAGATCTCGGGTTTTAGTTCAGCTAGTTTCAATTTGGAGTCAAACTTTAAATTGAGTTTCACGTAAAGTCAAAATTGGAATGTTATAGTATATATACCCCTCTCCGTATGGTAGGCCTCGATGGCAGCATCTCCGCTCTCAACGATGGATCTGAGCACCTCGTAGTAGAACTCATCCAACACATCCTCTGCTTGGTAGGCCACACCTCTCAGCTCCGCCAGCCACAGCCGAACAGATCTGTCGTTAATCTCCCTCTCTTCAGCATCCTGTTGGATGGCCTGGATCCTCGTAAGCATCCGACTCACCTTCTCCAAATCCTCTCTTATGCTTTCGTTTTGATTGGAAACAGGGGATGCTGGACCCTGCTGCTGCGAAGTAGATGTGGTGATGGCCTCCAGTAGCTTTGTGGAGAGGGATTGGATGGAAGAAAACAGTTCTGACGCCATTAAATTCAATGGAATTGAATTGAAACTCTCTCCTTCCCTCTCTTCACTTTCAATCTCTTCTCTCTTTGGCTGGTTGATTGACTAGAAGACTTGAGGAATTCGTACTTGCGTAGGTATGCAACCCATGGGTTTATTTACTGTGTCACACTCCGCATAGGAAATCGTGCTGCAGGCAGGCAACAACGGAATCCTTTTAATATGTATCTTCCTTTTTTCACTTCTTCCTAATTACTATGGACTCTCGTTGTTCTTCTCTTGCCACACCAAACCAAGTCCCGAGTGCGTATCCTCTGAGATATCTCAACTTTTGCGTGACCGACGTGTCCGGTGCCTATTCGGGGGTGATGGGGTGATGTTGGGGCTCAGTACTATGTGTGCTTTGAGATTCGTGCAGAACGTATTTAAACGGTTGGGATTTTCCATAAAGTCACGCAAAGTTTGAGATATCCCCGCCCACATGGCAACTTGAAAAGTTTGGTAAACTGAAACCAATCAAAAATTTAAAAAAAAGTCTACATACAATACGACACTTGTGCACTGCAATATGGGCATAAAACAACGCTACAAAAAGAATCAAATGATTTATGTAATATGTTTTGAGTAGAACTAGGGTGCTTTTAATCTCACCAAAGTTTTGATAAGTTTAACTCTAAAACTCATCAAATTGACTTTAAATAATGAATTCAAATCGTTGAAACCCGTCTACCTTACGTGTGATGCATCTACATGTAAAATTTTTAAACATTTGAATTAATTTAGTATAAAATCAAGCGGTCAAAAAACGTTCAAAAAATGAATGCACTAAAATTAATTTATTAACCTTCTAATTTTGACCGCTTGATTTTATACTAAATTAATTCGAATATTTAAAAATTTCATATGTAGATGCATCACACGTAAGATAGGTGGATTTCAACGGTTCGAATTTGTAATTTGAAATCGATTTGATGAGGTTTAAAGTTAAGCTCACCAAAACTTTGGTGAGCTTAAAAGCAAAATAGTTCTACTCATATGTTTTTGCTATATATATGGTCTATCCGACTATATCACACAACAAAAATAAAATATATACACTAACTAATTTTCATGATCAATTATTAAATACTCAATTTGAAAAATCTGATATATTGTTGTTGCTAATAACTATTTTGGCATATATGTCACTATATATAATATTTTTTACAAGTTAATACTTTAAATAACTTACCTTTATACCTCACGCAACCTCCGATAGACTCAGGCAAACTTCTGTCGGACCTTTGACGAACTCCAATGGACACAGCTTAAATTCAAGTAATTAAATTAAAAATAAAATAAAATAAGACACATAGACTGATTATTATAACGTCATTATTGTTGTTTGTTTGATAATTTCCAGAGCAGTTGAAAGTTCGTCGAAAAATTGTACAGGGCATGAAAGGTAATTAATTGTTCATAATATATAGACTAGTCATAATAAAATGTTGATTGGTCATATTATTTGATATCAATAATTATTGTAACAATATATTAACTTGCAAATAACCAAATAAAATGGAATTACATGTTTATGAATAAATAAATATAAACTGAAAAACATATGTACAAGATTTGATTACCGATTTTGTTAGCTATAAATATAGAAACTAGTATTTTGTCCGTACTTTGCTACGGATTCAAAATTCAAACAAAAAATACAAAAAATAAAACAAATTTGACCAAATATTTTCATCTACAACAGTATTTGTGTTTTTATAATTTATCTTTATTCAACAATGAAAAAAATGAACTAGTTTGTCTTTAATTTACCTCTCCATTAAATTAGAAGGTAATCAAAATGTAGTTAGCAATATGTTAATTACTTTCTTATTTTATTATAATCAATAGCATAAAAAGAAAGAAAGAAATGTTATCAATTAAAAAGGAGAAAATTGATGTAGCAAGTGTTCAGTACAAACTTGAACACATAAATGTCAATATATTACACATAAATTCACAATTGTAGAGTTTTTTTTTTTTTTATCTTAACTGTTTAATATATCCAGCAAATTAAATCATAGGCATTGGCACATGACAACATCTACATAATATAAGAGGAGAGATATGACTATTGCTTAACGTGTGAAAGGGATCTATAGCATTAGCTGCACATTGATACGTCATGCCACAAACAATCTTTATATTTATTATCCCACGACTAAACAACTATCAATCTCTATCATTAGTGTTGTATATGAGGGTTGTACTAGATAAAAAAATATTTTTGGCACTACGACATAAGACCAACTACAATTGTACAAGGTAAACGATATACTAAAGTTAAATCACATTGCGTCTATTTGTTATATAAATAATAATGATCAATCATGCTATAATATGACAAATGATTAGTTTGACAAAGTGGGCAATTTCTGATTCAGTCCCACAAACCAAACTAAAAACAGAACAATGAGTCTATGACAGTATGACACTGCACCACCAGTGACAATAGCATGCCTCAATACAGCAAAGTTAATAACTATATATTTACAGGAAATTATATTTTATAGAAAATTGCAAAATGAGCTCACCAAATTACCGAATTCCAACATTAAGCCCTGCTTCCATGACAGAGCCAAAATTTTATCAAGAAACAGAGACAACAAAACAAAATATAAGATTCATTACAAAAAACAATTCATTGAAACAAACGGTTTAAGATGCTATAATTATATATACTTTACCATCAATTAAACACAGGCAGTTGTAGAGAATGCTATCTGGAATGAAACACATAATTCTATTTTTATTTTTCACTTTTAGCCACTTCAGCAGTTTAGTATGTATTTACCAGTATCATTTTGCTACAGAAATTCAAAACTAGAGAGAAATTTAAGAAAATTCTTGAAATTTTGGAAACCGATCAAGATCTTTAATTGAGGTCATAACATCTGGCAGGGTTTGAGAGAGGTGTTTAACAAACAAAGGTTCGTCTAACTTTTCATTTATTCTTTCTTCTTCTTATACTTCTTTCAACTGCTACGTTATGTAGCTTCGTCTCTCTACTCTCCACTAACTTTACTTTCATGTCTTCTTGTTAAAATATGAAATAAATTTTAAATTATAATGGCTAGTTTTTTTAATAAACTAGGAAATAGTGTACTGTGAGAAATAGTGCTATGTAATTAATTGGAATGGGGAATAGTGCATTCGAACGGCTAGTTTTTTAATGCCTTGTAACTACAAATAGGGATTGTAAAGCTGAAAATTAGATTGCAATATAATTTATTTTCTTAATCTCTCTTTCTTGTCTTACAAAAAATAACAGTTCTTCACCTAGTGCATACAAACATACACAACCATGTAAAAATCATTAATTGAATGCTGACACCATATTTAAAATACTGGCGGTAATGTTGTTTAATTTCTGGATTTAGTCATTTTCGAGCCCTATATATTGAGCATTTGAGGTTTCAACTTTCAACATCAATTATCAGATTGTACAATTGTAGTGAACAAATCTGGTACAAATGCTGCCTTGAGTGAGACCTTAATATGGTACAAATCTGGTACATACGCTCACAAAAGTGAATGTACAAAGTGTCTGAGATATTTGATGATCCCCCATTTGGAGTTAAATTGGGAACTGTATAGGAGGCATTACTCACCACTTCTCACAGTGAAACAACCGTACGTAATAATAATTCAATGAGAAAAATATTTAGAATTCCTATATATGACTTTGTATAGAAAATCATTACAAGACAAGCATATCATACTATCTTAAAAATCATATGCACTATGGTCGTATTGCACACGAAACACCGTGCATCTGATTATGGTTCTAAAAGAAAACTAAACTGTAAAGCATGCATTATGGAGGCACCAAATCATACCACAAATTAATCTTCACCATATAAACTATCATGGTTTAGGCAATATACCTGCTCTGCAATGTACCTGTTTAGGCAATAAAATGATTATTACAGACGAAAGTGGATGTAAACAGTCAGATCAATGGCTTTAAAAGAATGTTACCAATATATACCCCCTGGAAGCACTTAGTTAACACAATTGCCCAAAAACAAAAGCTAATATCGGTTGAATTGATATTTAGTTTAATCCAATTAACTCAAAATGAAGGAAGCTGTTGAAATAAATATCAATATAACCTGCATGACTTCATAGTTGAGCTATTAGTTGTTGTAATTTGCTAGCCAAATTATTACGTCTAATTTCAATTCAAATTAGCACTTAGTTCTTCTACCAAATATTATCTTAAAACTGCTGAATCCACTTTGATTGTAAGTAATTATGTTAAAAGTGTAGGTTAAGGTGAATCCGCCTGACTGTCACACCCTGACAATAGGGTCAACAACCGCTGCATTTATCAGCGCAAACCGATTTTTAGCTATTATCTTACTAAGTCTTATATATACATATACATTACCAATGACATAACTTACTTTTATTTGTGGCAAATCCCGCAATCTTTAAGTTCGACATCATATTTCCTTATCTTGCATTTTTGTATCTAGAACCCACAAAGTGGAAAGATGAGAGATTGAAAATCTCCCAATACGGTATTCAGTTTCAATCGAGTTATTCTAAGACGCAGCCAACGTAAACCAAACAACACACCGAGTTCAAATATAAGAAAATAACATCAGTAATTCAAATTCAAGAAACATCTCAAAAAGAACTGAAACCACTCAAAGTAGCATGTAATTAAACCACTTGTGCAGAAATATGCATTTGTCTTAATGCCCTATCATAAAAATTAATTACTATTATGCAATGCCCTTTTGTTTTACGTCAAATGTAAAAATGGTCAAGTAAAATTAATTAACATAGCACATAAACAGATCACCAATATTTCCAAACCGTATAGCTTTAATAAAAATTCACATATCATATAAAATATTTAAATGTCCATGTACAGAAATTTATTAATAACTCATTTCAATTTAAAAATAAAACATCATGAACAAAATCATGCTCATGAAAAAATGAAAGTTCTCCAAATGTACAACTATTCAAATTCTCAAATCTTCATTACTTTTAAGTCATGCTCTATAATATTATGCAGCAAACACAAATCTGGTCATGCGTTACTCGGAATATGACACCTACAGAACTTCAGCACACACGACTGAAGTTCTGCACTTACCCCGATTATATAGCACCTACAAAAATTCAGTTCACATCACTGAAGTTCTATGCTTACCCAGAATATATGATGCCTACATAACTTCAATGGTGTGCACTGAAGTTCTGCACTTACTCCGAATATATGGCGCCTACGGAATTTCAACCCACACAATTGAAATTCTGTGCTTACCCTAAATATATGACACCTATGAAATGTAACAAATTAATTAAGACAGAATATGCTTTCAAATTTCATGTTCAATCATATAGTTTTCATTAGAACTGTCGTTACTGGGAAAAGAGTGTGTTGTTCGTTTAACAGAAACGTATGTTGTTTCTTACAGGAAATTCCTAAGAAAATGATTGACGAGTACCTCAAGACCAAAGGTTATAAATTTACTCGCAAGTGGTTTGACGAAACCACAGTTGGAAAATAAATGGGAGAGCTTAGTTTCGCTTCTTATAAATGTTCAGGTAGAGTCACGTGACGGAAGTCTCCAATTTCCAAATGACACATTTTTAATTGCAGCTAGTATGATTGTGATATTTGGATTGGGAATGTATGTGACGCTTTCTCCAACTTGCTTGTCTATCGCTATCCTACTCATTGTTACTACTCTGTTTATAGGGTCTCCTACCGTGTTTTTTGTTATGGTCATAGGAGAAGATTTTTAATCCATCTATACATGGGGATATAAATGCTTACATTGTTGAATTTATTGCTAATCTCGTTGGATTTAATACCAACATTGAGCATATATGTAATCTAATGATGGATTGTTTACTGTCATATATGATTGTCAATCAAAGTAATCAAATAAGGTAATAGACAATTAATATATTCATTGGGATATGGTCCATAAATGTGTGGAACAATTTAGACAAAAATCAAATCATTGATGGACTGATTTAGAAATTTGCAACTCAGACATCTGCCTTCATAGAGGGTTGTGCTGTCTACACAGATATCGATGCAGTCACACAGTCTAGTCTCAACAAGTGCCCAAAATATTATTCAGTTAATGGAACAATGCTAAAATAAAATAAAATAAAATAAAGGAAAGAGTATATAATTGTGAATTGAAAATAGAACATATAGGAACAGACTCTATGTTAAAATATTCTCTTACTAGGAGATTGACACTGGCTAAGTTTGAAGAGCATGTTGCTCATATGGGTATAATTTCTATCGATAATATTCAGTTTTAGTAGGAGTCTGTTATTTGAAATTTAACGTTTTATTTTTCATTGTAATTTTGGATATATAACAAGTGTTATATATATTATGAAGTTTCGACATTCTCATTTATGTTTGAATATTCAGTTAATTTATGAAATTCAATTTCAAGATTTAAGTGAGAGACCAAATTAGAAATAGGCATGTGAAGATCACAATTGCATGTAATTTCTATGCTACACATCCACATCATAATTCATGTCATTCAGCTGTATTAATGATGTGATTATTGAGGATTTAGTTGCGAATAAATGCGACAAATGCCGCTTTAGTCATTTACCGGTATAGTTGATGAACCGAATTGGTTTGAAAATATATAAGGAAGACAATAAATAAATGTGCGCACATAAAAAATACTGCATAATTAAAAAGTCATAACATATTGCTCAAGTGGGAGATTGTTGGATTTATTGCCAACCTCGTTGGATTTAATGCCAACATTGAGCATATATGTAATCTAATTATGGATTGTTTACTGTCATATATGATTGTCAATCAAAGTAATCAAATAAGGTAATAGACAATTAATATATTCATTAGGATATGGTCCATAAATGTGTAAAACAATTTAGGCAAAGATCCAATCACTAATGGACTGATTTAGAAATTTGCAACTCAGACATTTGCCTTTATGGAGGGTTGTGTTGTCTGCACAGATATCGATGCCATCGCACAGTTTTTGATGCGCTAGCACGGTTTTTGATGCACTGCACATTATACCTTTTTTCAATTTGGCAGATAACCATAAAGGTCATTATATATAAGGATTGGTCTCCAAGGCACAAGGTAACTAAGAAAAGCACAAAAACTGAACATATGTTTTTCTCTTAAAAAAAATACAGTTCTGTATGTCTTCTCTTCTTCTTCCACCATCAAATAATAGAGAAAAAAAATCCATTAGGAAATATAGAGAGGATTTCTCAAGGGCCACACCTTGCTGTATTGGAAAACTTATTCCTTGACCCGATGACAAAAAGGTGAGAAGGACGTCTTGCCATTAAAGACTTGTCTCGTGCTCACGGAGACGACTTGCTCTACTATCGCTTTGGTTATTCCATGACAAATGACATGGATTCAAGTATTATGTTCCACACTTATAATTTATATTTTGGATCTCTTTGGCATAGGACGATTCTTACGTTAAGGTGAGGAATTGTTTCTCCTTCCCGGAGTGTAAGTGTTTGACTCCTAAATAAAATGTAATTATTTGATCTCTAAATAAGACGTAATTGTTTGACCTTTATAATTCCCCAACATACATGACAAGTTTTGATAACATATGTCATGTCTGTCGTGCTCATCTTCTGCCTAGCAATTATGTAGTTCTGTACATTTCCATTTCACATTTGTAGTAGGAATAATTTATGTTCTTTTATTTATCACGAACCATTTTATTCTTGATGCCTTTCTATTTATGCGAAACATTTTCGTTATGCACTAATTAGTTTGTTAAGACTTGCTCATAATTGATGTTTCATTTCTTAATTAATTTTGCACTGAACGGGCCGGATTTTTACAAAAGTTTTTGTTAATTATGATTGGAAGTACTTTTTTTTTCCTAAGATTGAAAAATTAAATAGACTGGATGGTTATCAGTTATCACCATTAGGGCCAAGACAACTGTACTTAATTTTGGGCTTTTCAGATTCATGCTCTTTCTGTGACCCATGTTATTCGGTTAGTAACCAAGAAATATAGTAGAACTATATATGACATGTTGTGCCAAAAATGAATGATATATGACAAGTAAATCATATATATTGTGAAATGGATGTATAATACGTTACATGCAAACAATCAACTTTCAAGCATCATTGGCCATTCAATGTCATATTCAATTCGAACATAATATTCTTCTATTTAGTTATAATTTGATCGTTGCTAAATTAAATCCAAAACATATGCGCAATAAGTTCAGTTATGAACGTATGTAGCGGGTTTGGATGGTAGGCCTTTTTCATATGAATAGCTGAGTATGAAACAAAACTTTTCAGGTGTCTAATACAATTTTGAATAATTATATGAATCCCCTATCATTCCTTTATCTCTTAAACAGATTTTAGAGGTAGTTTTTTTTTTTCTCTTTTTTCAATGTCGTTTACATTTTTCACGATTTATGAGGAATTTTGCAAATCTAAAACTACGAACATATTCTATACAAGTTTATATTTCAAATGAGATCCATGATGACTTATTTTCGGACTCATCGTTACACAAGTATTTTTATCTATACTTGTAAGTATTTATTCCCAACCGTGGATCCCACATTTCCGCATCTCCCCATCATCCCATAATCTCTTAAACATATTTTAATTTCCATAAACTAACTTAACTAACTAGTTTAATTAAATTTATTCAAAACACTATGGTCTTCCAAGTTTAATTAAATTCATAGATATAAATACTTGGAAAATAATAAATTAATACTTGCAAACTAATATATTAATACTTGCATGTCTAACTTGATATGACTATATGGAGGGACAACTACGTTTTTAGAGTTGAGTTTTTTTTCTTTTTTCAATGTCGTCTACATTTCTCACGATCTATGAGAAATTTTGATAGTCTAAAACCACGAACATATTCTACGCAATTTTATCTTTCAAATGAGATCCATGATGACATACTTTCGGACTCATCGTCATACAAGTATTTATACCTCATCGTGCAAATATTTATACCTATACTTGTAAGTATTTGTTAGTTTGTAATAATCTAGAAGTCAATAATACGATAAATTAATCATAAAGCTTTGTTCATGAATTGAATGTTTATTTATATATCATTTTGTTGCCTTGAGTATTATTGCATTTGTGGATCATTTCGAGTTCATGACTGAAATTGTGAAACTCCATAATATAGATAATATATACTCTTAAAAGATCACTGACCAAGGTAATTAGCAGGAACACTAATTACCGCTATAAGGTTAGTATGTGGATTAAAAGATGGTTAAGTTTTACAAACCACCTGACACGAGATGTCATTTTAATCACATAGATACATGTTCTAGGAACATGGTATTTGACAGACCCCGAATGAAACATTAAATAGAATTGTGTTCGTGTCATTAATGTTTTCATTCAGTGTCAAAGTTCTACAGTATGAGGTATTTATCGTTCCCACTAAGAAATATATATGAGTAAGTGTTATCTAACGCTGTCCGTAAAAAGCAGTCATAACGGTAGCATTTCCATATGTATAGCTTAGGTGAGGAAGTGATAGTCTACCAAGAATACTACTTGTCCCTCGTATCTCTATACGAGCTATAGCATCACTGGGCCCCTTGGTAGAGTTAGATTATCTGCATGCAGTATAATTACAAGAGTAATTATATTTGATAATCTACTCAAGATCAAGAAAAGATACAGTTAACAAGGATGACACATATCTACCTTAAAACTGATCTGATAGCTATGAGACAGAAGAACTGACACAAGTAAATTATTTACTGGATCGTGATATTGTACAGTACAGCATCATCTGTGTAATTGGATGGTCATGATGTGTTGCCAGATGCCACCCATGACTAACAGAAGTTAAAACAGTTTTAACTCTGTTTACCAACATAACACAGATCCT